>MJUT01038701.1:823770-850321 GCA_002080005.1 Gigantidas platifrons | reverse complement strand
TGATACTTGCTCCTATGCATAAAACGCACCCCACCTACAAATTATCCTTTTAAAGCTTAAGACCGCGTTCTATACGTACCTAAAAATGGTAATTAGATTACGGCTTCCTTGAAGTGAAAATTATTTAAAAAAAATACAACAGAGACACGAAACATATTATATACGGACAATACACAGTTGCCAGACGAGATTGGTGTTACACCGATTACCTGTGGAACAAAACATTATCTGTCTGTCTGTCAGTGTGTCAGAACAATTGTTGCAATATTAATATTTATTTATTTATAACTTGGGAAATCCCTGTCACAGCTAGGTACGCTAAAGATGTGATTTGCAAATATCGAAATAAATACGAAATGCTTCTGCATATGACCATTTCGACAATTTGTCTCATCAGTACAGATGAAATTAAATCATTTGGGAGACCAAAAAAGCGAAATATAGAGAATATATAACCTAAAGGGCCAAAATCAGCTAAGGACAGAGCTTTGCATTTTATGCCTACTCTTTTATAGAAAGTTATAGTTTTTTACCTGTTTAAATATAAGAATATTGTTTGGGCTAGTACTATTCTATTTGGACCACCAAAAGTTCAGTATCTCAAGGCAGTTGGTGGCCCAAACTTTTTCATTTGGACCACAAGGTCTAAAAACGAGTGTCGAGCACTGTGTAATAGTTTACATTTTCGACTCGGAGTATGATAGATCATGGATTCCAATCCCAGTTGGGTTAAACCAAAGACTATGAAATTGGTATTTAATGCTTCTTTCCTAAGCAGGCAGTAGTGAAGAATAAGAGCAATGACTGGTTGGCTTGGAACCAGGATAATGAATTATCACTATAAAATCCAGCTATGATAAGCATGTTCGTCTAGTGCAAAGCAGATATTATTATCATCTCCTCCAAATGTAACTTGTGCTTGCCAAGATAAAGCTGAAAAATTGCTCACTTGGCATTTAAGAACAATTCCTCCCTCACTCAATGAAGGTCTCATTATGACTAAAACTAGAACTGTTTTTACACTTTTGATGTTTTCATAATTTGCAGATTAATTTCTTTTCGTTTATTTTCTAACCTTTTCTTACTAATCTTATAATAATCTCATTAAGCTGTGTTAAAGCTTGAATAAGTTGAAATTTAAATTTTCATGGTTTTGAATATTTCTTGAAATTGGTAATTTTGGTGATTTAGTATGCAAACTGGTTCATTTTGACAAAAATATAAGAATAAATCTGCAAAGAAAGATATTTGGCACCTCCTGGTTGTTTTGGTTTATGGTGTTTAACACCACTTTCAACAATATTTCATTTATATTGTGGTGATCAGTTTTCTACAGTAATAAAAATGTTAATTTCTATTATAATGTGCATAACTTTCAGCATTTAGTGTCAAAATGGGTGAAAAGACAGTGAATTATTTGGGACCAAAGGACTTATATGGGACAGCTAAATTTAGATAATTAGTTACCTATGTCTGAGTGAATTTAACCTTGATTTTAATTTAAGAAATGTAAATTTCAGATATAAATATTATTGTTCCTATTATTCTCAAGGTGTATTAATCACAAGACAGAAGAATAAAGATGGCAACAGGGGGAGGCAACCCCTTTAGAATTCCTTCGGCAACAGACCCAAGACAAAAGAGTACATGGCAAAGGTCAGCTAGTGCCTCAGACAAAGATGACAATGTCAGTCTACATAGTATACCTAATGATTTAAGACAAAATAACTGGGTAAGTATTCTGTAGGTGTCTACCTTGTAGTGTTTCACACTTTTTACAGCTACTATTGATTCTGTTCCTTCTAGAAGAGGAGTGGATTCATTTGTGGTTTTCCAATTGTCCTTGTTCAATTTTTTCTCTGATAATTCTAATATCTATAGTCACCTTAAAGAATAGTTTGAAGTCTTCTACTATTATCCAGTTTTCAGAAATATGTAAATTTTGAAATTGCTTTGTCTCGGATGAATAAATTATTTTGTTAATTGCAAGTCAATAGAGTGTGAGATTGTAGAAAACTGAAAGTATTTTAAAATGATTTGAATGCTAAATCCTTCACAGTGGTTTAAAATGTGGAAATTGCTCACTTTAAATACTAAAGAGGTTGACACTTACTTAGGCTATTTTAATTGTTGCATTTGACTGTGAATTAATTGATTGATTGATTGAGACAGTGTTTTGTGTGATATTAACTCATTAACAGAAATTTTACCAATTAATTTTTTTTAATGAAAAACTGTATTTGCCAACTTTCACCTGTCATACAAGGGAGATAATGAAATAGTCATCCATAAGCTTACAGGACCAAAAAGAGATTTTATTACCTCCCTTTTCTAACTTGATTATGAGAGGGATATGTTACATAGAAATGTAGAAGTCACAATCTATTTAAAATTAGATGTTTGTTGTATATATTTTCTTTGGCAACTAAGTAATATGGACATCCTGTATGGGGTCATGGCAGAGTTCATATTTTCAACCAACCAATCAGCGATGATCATACTAAATCTGTAGGTATCAAAACACAGTCATGACAAGAGCAGTTGTCTGATTTGTCAATATATTTGTCTGTCTTGTATATGATTGGATGGTAATAAAAGATAAATGATGCCAAATGAGATGTTGTTAAATGATAGTGTATTGTCAAAGACATTTTTTTTTTAAAGTTACATTTGTACGACAAACATGTAATTTTAGTTAAACTGTAGAATTCACAGTATCATAGTGGATAGTTATACACCAGGAATCTCAGTGCCGGATTTGCAGTTTTCGAAAGTAGACTTTCAAATATACTGGCCAGAAAACTTCAAAATTAGAATATTTATATAGATTCTATTGAAAAAATTTGGCAAAAGTTACTTGTCCGAATCAATTTTCACTAGCCGTGGACCACCGGACCACTGCTAAAGTCGATGACTGCCATTGTGCTTAAGCACAAGGTCCCGTTTACGATGGATTTTTGCTTATATGGTGCAATTTTAAATTTACCTGACTGCCTGTGTAGGACTACCGGGTCTACCTCCTTCAGGGCCCAAGTAAGGAGCCTCACAACTTAACTAGCATAGGGTCTCATTTGTCCTAAATCCGACACTGAGGAATCTTCACCTTATAACTTGAATCTTTTACATTCTTGTGTATATTTCTTGTCATTTTCTACTTTATTTTCAAAAAGAAGATAATGTTATACACAGAAAAGAATTCTTATTTCAGCATAATTTGTCTTCATTTAAACATACTTTTTATAATTCATTTGCACAGCTGTATTTATCATATCATTTGTTCATTGTGTTAATATTGTAGAAAACTGCTTTTAATTAAATACAATTTGTAATTTAAATTTTCTGAAACAAAGGGATTTTCCTGAGTTATATTAACTTCTGTTCATTTCTCAAGAAACAAAACATGAAACATCAAAGTATCCATACTGCTCATTTTGGTGGTGTAGACAAAAAGTTATTTTTTGTTTCAATTTGTAAAAGACGTAATTTTTGTAAAAAAAAAATTAATTAATCTTGTCCTACAATGTGTAGGTTAGTTTAAGCCACAGGGTTTTTAATCAGCATTTCAATCATCATCATCATATCCCATGTAGTGGCTTTCATTATTTAGAAGTACATTTTTTCATCTTAGTAATGTAGATTCATTATCATATATGCACTTCATGATTTTTTTTTTAATTTGATTAATATGCATATTTTCAAGATTTAGCATTCTTTTTATTTTCACATTTCCAATATCATTATTTGAAATAAAGAATTAAAGGCAAGGTTTGTTTTTCTCATGGAAATATGAATGATATTGACAATAATGTGGCCTATTTACTGTAGGTTTAGCATTTCAGATTTATTTTTGGCTTTTTCAAGGCTTTTGGAAAATCCCTTTAAGCGGGACATGCTACTTTCGTTTTTAGTCCTATTATTACTCTGTATCTTGATACATAGGACTTTTCTGACTGGAAACCTAGTAGTGCTACATTTGATAATGCTAAACGGAGGAAAAAAGGCAACCCAGAAAGAGAAAGGGAACAGACCTTATCTCAAGACTCGCCACCTCCATCTGAACGACAACACAGAACACCCTCTACCTACCCTCGTACTCGCATCACACCTAGTACCCCTACATCACAAAGGGTGGCCCTAGAAAACCTCAAACAACAGTTGACTTTTAGTGATAATGAAGATGTAAGTACTTGCAGTTTGAAAGACAGGTACATGTACATGTAATTGTCCTACTTTCAATTTTAAATTTTGGAAAGGGGAAGGGAAATGCAGAATTTTTATTTCATTTGCTTTGCTTTACAAGAATATTAGTTCACAAATTTATTTTAAAAAAATGGAATATTGGAGTTATGAAATAGGATTGCTGTTAACAGGATGTTATGACATAGGATTGCTGTTAGTAGCATGTTATGCAGTAGGATTGTTGTTAATAGCATGTTATGAAATAGGATTGCTGTTAACAGCATATTATGAAATAGGATTGCTGTTAACAGCATGTTATGCAGTAGGATTGTTGTTAACAGCATGTTATGAAATAGGATTGCTGTTGACAGCATGTTATGAAATACGATTGCTGTTAACAGCATGTTATGAAATACGATTGCTGTTGACAGCATGTTATGAAATATGATTGCTGTTAACAGCATGTTATGCAGTAGGATTGCTGTTAACAGCATGTTGTGAAATAGGATTGCTGTTAACAGCATGTTATGCAGTAGGATTGTTGTTAACAGCATGTTATGAAATAGGATTGCTGTTAACAGCATGTTATGGTATAGGATTGCTGTTAACAGCATGTTATGCAGTAGGATTGCTGTTAACAGCATGTTATGCAGTAGGATTGTTGTTAACAGCATGTTATGAAATAGGATTGCTCTTAACAGCATGTTATGAAATAGGATTGCTGTTAACAGCATGTTATGAAATAGGATTGCTGTTAACAGCATGTTATGCAGTAGGATTGCTGTTAACAGCATGTTATGCAGTAGGATTGCTGTTAACAGCATGTTATGAAATATGATTGCTGTTAACAGCATGTTATGAAATAGGATTGCTATTAGCAACATGTTATGAAATAAGGTTGCTGTTAACAGCATGTTATGAAATAGGATTGCTGTTAACAGCATGTTATGAAATATGATTGCTTTTAACAGCATGTTATGCAGTAGGATTGCTGTTAACAGCATGTTATGAAATAGGATTGTTGTTAACAGCATGTTATGAAATAGGATTGCTGTTAACAACATGTTATGAAATAGGATTGCTTTTAACAACATACATGTACTATGCACTTATTTTAAAATTTTGACGCATTAAGACAAAAGTGACAGGACCATGTGGTCACCTCTATTAAACAGTTACCTTTTCTTGTCCTGTCATGGACAATTTCTTATGAATAGAACCTCTTTTAAGAGGTCACCTGTATTATAAGGCCATATTTTGTTTGTACCGAAGGTGACCTCTTAATACAGGTTTGACTGCAAGCGGTTAAGTTGTTGGTAATAATTTTTTTGGTGTCATCTTCTTAGCGGGACAGACACATAGGGATCAAATTACCTGTGGTCACAATTTAACCTGTATTAATTACTTCTGACTTCTACCAAGTTTTAAATCAAATTGACTTTATTGTCATCACTCCAGATACATACTTCAAATTTCATGTTGGAATAAACAAAATTTCAATTGATTTATGGGCCTTTTTTTTTCTCTTCAAAATGTGATAACCTTGTAAATGTTACTCATCCTATTAAACTAGTTTAATTTAAATATTTTTTTCCTTTGATATGCTAGATCTATGACCTAATCCTAGTTTTTTGTACTGACAACATTTAAATGCCTTTCACAGATCATTGAAAGTCAGTATTACTATAGTGTAAAAGGGTACAAATAAATGTACTATTCAGACCTGTATTTAAAAATGTTATGTGTATTGATACAATAAAATGACATGCATGTGATAAAAAAAATCCAGTCATAATATGCTTTTTCATGTAATGTTTATACTGGGGGTGGGGCGGGAGGTATTTAATTCCCACATTTTTTACCATTATTCATTAAAAAAAAATTCTAAAAGTAGACACCAGTTTGATTGCCAACAAATGTTGCTATATTTATATTTTAGACATTGGAAATATGTTTTGGAGTTTTTTTTACTGTTCCATGTAGAATTGTTATCATATTCACTTATAATTTTTTTTTTTTTAATAATTTTGATTATAAGTAGTGTATTGAACAAATTAAATATGTTTTGGATTATTTCTGTAACATATACATTTACAAGTAATGGTATATAGAGTTCATTTTTAATAGTCGTTGGTCAGTTACATTTATAATCTATTAATCAAACACAACCCTATATTTAATATCTTGTTTACAACTAAATGTACTACAATAAATGTAGAACAAGGACATTCTAAATACTAAATAATTATATATGTTTATCCAGAACCAGTTGACTGATTTGTGAACACAAGCATTCCACATTTAATATCTGTACTTAAGAAAAATCAAACACCTGAATTTTTTTTATTTTTACTTCAATATATCAGAGTTATAGCCCCTGTGTGTTAAAAATGGGAACATTTTATTTCATTATACATTTCCTGTTTTTCTTCCATTCTGGTAGCCACGGTATAGCTGGAACATTTCTGAAAATGACAATAAACACCAATAATCCATCCACCTGACCCCCCAAACAATGTCAAAGGTCATCTTAATAGGTCATTTAACAAATTTCATTGCTAGATATCACCCATCATCTCCTAACTACTAACATTTATATTAATAATCTTGCTTCAATTGTGTGGCAATTTTTTATTACTTATCTTTCTGATGCAATCACAAATTTTTAATTCACATTGTACACTGCTTTTCTAATAATGATAATAATAATGATAATGTCAATAAATAATAAAACTGTCATATTAGATTGAATTGTTTAAAGAATTGTCAAGAAAAGATAATTCATTTTATGTAAGATTAAATAGAATTTATGATATTTGTCTCCCTTGAATTTAGTAATTATAAACCAAATCATACATATAAACCATAATGTTTGTACACATACAGTTCATATACTCATAATCTAATTAAAATTAGATGTATCATGTTTGTAATATCTTGTAACTTCAAACGAAGAAAAGTAAAAATTACATTATTTTCTTCTTATCAAAATATAATAATTCTTTGGTAAAAGTTGTTATTTTTGCTTTCTTTGATCTGACAAATAATTAAGTGAAAATTAATTCCTGTATATAAGATAGTTCTGTTGCTGTATACGTATGTCATTATATTAGATTCTACCTTGCTAAATATTATATATGATAACATGTCAAGAGTATACTTCACATAAATTGTCATTCAGAATATTGGTTTGTTTACAGTAAATTCTTGTTTTACCTTTTGGAAATCAAAAGATTTTTTTTTTTCAATTAAATTATTTTCCAGAATAGAAATATAACAATCAAATACATGTTCATCATTTTGTTTTACAGGTTAGTAATGACGGGGAAAGGAATAATGAAAAAAGTGTTCCCATCCGCCGTGGAAATCCTCCAAACTTTACACGGCAGGACACATCTAGTACTGAAGGAGCTTGGTCTGCATCACAACAGAGAAGTAGAAATCTAGCCAGTCCTAATAATGTTGATGATTTGTTTTCTGAGACAGGGGTATGTGGTCTTCTATTTTTGCATTGCCATTGACCAATCTATTATCAAATCAAATTTTCTTTAGATCTTTATTTATTTTGTTATCCTACAATCCACTATATATAACAACATTCTGTACTGAGTCTTGTCAGGTAACATATGCTGTCCAATATCTTACAGCAAATGAGCAATACTTCTGCCATATGATGGAGAGAACAAATTGTCTAGCCAACTAGTCTTTGTTCTTTTTCCATAATTCTGTGTGCTTTGCGAAGAAGCAACAAATACCAATTTTATAGTCTTTGGTTTTACCTGACTTGGAACTGAACCCACAACCTACACCACTCAAGGCGAACATGCTAAACATCACATCTATGTGGATGGTTGGAAAAAATAGAGAAATTTGCAACATGATAATAATGACATAATTTAATATTATTGTTTTATGTAGTACCAGTATACAGTATTAAAATAGAACATATTATACTGCCCACGCTTGTTTTGTTGGAAATGTCCAAAAATAGTCTTGTTATTTCTTAAATATATAATTTTATTTCTGCAGCCAAATAGTGGACAGATTGTAGGAAGATTGATGCAGATCAGAGAGTATATTAAACAGGCCAATGTAATGATGGAGGCTCTCAACAAGTCTGGGGATCCAGTAAGATTTTCACATTTCTCAGAAATCCACTCATAATTTAGAAGATTTGTTCCTTAATCTTTATAAATAAAAGAATACCAATTATTGTATATTCATTTAAAGCTGAAGAATAAGTCAAAATTGTATAAAAGTACTTGACAATACCCTCCCAGGTACAGAAATATGACTTAAGTTTTTCTGCCATGTGGTGCCATCCTTCTAAGAGGGGCATACACTTAGTCTTGTGGGAGAAATCTAATACACAGCTCGCCCTTAGGATGGGACAGTAATGAGTACATGGTGTCCCATTAATCAATCAATTCCCCGGTAACCAATAATAAAATATTTTAAAGACAACAATAAAGTGTGATTAAAACAGATGTAGTGACTTTTTTTGAGAGAAAATTTTGAGCCTTTTGTCCTATTTTTAGAATGAACACAGGAAAGTGGGTAAATTAGCACAAGTGATTGCTTCATTGAAAGAACAGGAGAACATTTGCCTGGATATTCTAGAAGAACTCTGGGTTAGTTTTGTTGGTGGCATTTTTTGTTCGTTCTAGATGAATGCTGGAAATCTTTAATTTTATTATTTTGATATTCAATAAAAAAAAATATATTGTTTGAGGAGTGGGGGAGGATGGAGTGGTTCCTCTATAAACAAAGAAATTTTCATGTTAAGTATATGACATTTAGATCTAGCATTTGTCTAGAGCAGATCTGTTAGAAATATTTAAAAATATACAGTCAATCTCATTAATTTTTAAACTGTTAAATAAAAATATATTGGATACCCTTAGAGACTTCATAAGACAAAATTATTGACAAGATATTGAATTTAAAAAGCTGTTTTCAACAGAGCAGTATTGTTTGGCATTGTATCTTAAAAGGATCAACAAAAACAAGATAATTTTAGCTCTATTTGCTGAGATTAAGTTTGGCTGCATTCTTAAAAACGTTTTGGCTTTTAAACAGTAAATAATTTTTTTGAGGTTGATAGTATATTTCTATGACATTTGTTATAACAAATTTAGCATGACTTGAGTATTTTGTTTTCCTATACTACAGCAGGCACATAGGGAGGATCTTGGAAAATTAAGAAAACTAGCAGATAGCCTTCAAGAACAAGAACATTCCTACTTAGGCCTTCTTCAGCAGGCCTTGGTGAGTAATTTGTGTAATCTATGAAGGCAAATAAAACAATAGACCTTTTGTACATTCCCGAGTTGATTCTAAAACTATGTATTATTAAGTTTTTATAAGAGTTATTTCCCTTTTGATTGCCAAAGTCATATCCTGTTCTAGCAAGGCAACAGAAAGGACAAAGAATTTGAGTATAATTTTATTATAATTTGCATATATTTGAACTTTGTAAAACAAAAATCAAAGTACAGTGGACCCTGTCTAATCCGACACACTAAGGGACTAGGGAAATGTGTCGGATTGTACAGGATGTCGGAATACTCAGGTTTTATCTTACTTAACATAATTACTTTAGGACCATACATTTTTGTCGGATGTCACAGGATGTCGGAAAACTCAGGTGTCAGATTGCACAAGTTCCACTGTATTTGAACTTTGTAAAAAAAAAATCAAAGGGTATTTTTTTAGTAAGTAGAATATTTACAAGTTGTAGCAACATGAAAATCATATTCTGATTATTTGAAAAGTATATGTTATATTCGTTGAACTTTCATGAAATGGGACCCATTTGCTCACATCAAAGGAAAATAACTCTTCTACAAATGTGTGAAAAACATATAATTTGGAAATGGACAAATGACCTATTTAAGACCAGACCAGTCAGTTTATGGAATTTTATCTTGAGTTTTTACTCAATAATTAAAATGATTAATACAGTTTTAAACTCGAAACAAGTCTTGAGTTTTTTAAACAAATTAAAATGAGATGTGAAATTGTCTCTATCTGTCAAAGAAAGACATAATATTTATCTGTGTTGAACTTGTCAAAATGTTCACAGTCTTAATTTATTTCTTGGTTATTGATGCGAAGTGGGAAAGTTTATTAATGACTGTGGTTTCTAATTTCAGACAATGAAGGTTGAGAATACTGATGTAGAAGGACTAAATCCACGACCTGATTCTGCTGAAGACAGGCTGTCAGTGGATATTAAATCAGAGTCAGATGATACAACAACGGTATGTTTAAAATATAAGGGTTTAAAAATCATTTTCAAATTGTCGCAATTTAAAAAAAAATAATAATTTATTGCTGTTACATTGGTTAAAGAAGTGATCAGTATGAAATATTTTATGATTTTCAAAACATTCTGAACCTTAAAATATGGTCAAAATCTGATCATTGGCATTTTAAATTAGTTTTTATGCTTATCACGTTTTATTGTAATAGGATATGTACCTATATCACAATTTATCCAAGTACATGTCTTACTGTGGCATCCCTGAAACATAAGGAAACATATTAATCAAAAAATAATTGTAGAGGGTTTAGTAAAATTAGATTTAGGTACATACCCTAAGCAGTAAACATTTTGATGTAATTTTTGTTGCGAATTGTTGTCTTTTCTTAATTTAGGCAATACAAATTAAATAGTGCCTTTCTCATGCCCCTACCTTTTCTTTTCCGTTTGAAGATCATCATTTATTTAAAAAGACTGAGAAATTTAGCATTTATTTTGTATTGCCTTTTGATTTATATATTATTATTATTTGTTTTTTTTCGAAATTTGATTTGAATTACATGTAAAAATATAATTTTTTTTTGTAAATACAGATTTTATTACACTGTATTACAATACAAGTGAGAGGTTATTTCAGTTTCAATAAAAAAAAGGATTTTGATATTTCTTTTAAATTAATTTTGTTTTTTATTTGATCGCATAAATTATGAAAGTAAAGTAGAACGGAATTATTTCATGCTTACCCTTGTTTGGAAACTGAAGTAACCATCCTACTTGCAAGGATGTGTTTCCTTTGAAGGAGCGCAGTCCTAGTGCATCGTCTCGGCCAAGAATTGAAGATAAGCTTGGTTTATCAGAAGACGAGGGAAGAGATGATGGCATGTATTCAGAAAACGTAGAAAGAACCCTGGTACCAAATCACAACTTTGACCAGGTAATGCTGAAAACTGCCTTCTCTCCTTCATTCTTTAACTACTCTCATGCAAACACAAAATGTATTAACTTATGGAATATGTGATTTGGATTGGTTGGTTATTTGATTTGAACATCCAGGTAACATCTGTGGGTATTGTGGACTAACGTAATCATTCTTGAAAGCTAGTGCTCTGTCTGTTTCTTCTCACTTTTCTTTTATGATGCTCTTGACATGGTAAATTTGATGTCTTTTGTAGAACTATTTCTTGGCAGCTATCTTTAGTGAAAAATATTATGGTTAAAATTGGTGTTCGTTTTTAGTTATATTGTGGAGGTCAGTTTTATTGTTGAAAGAAACTTAGAATACCCACAGAAAACAACCAACCTGCTGCAAATCACTGAAAAATTGTATCAAGTGAATCTCTCCTATCAATATTTACATGTAATCAGTTTTTTAACTTGTTGTATATATGTTGTTTACTGATTTCTGTTACCATAGTTACTGGTAACCAAGAGTTTTACTTCCATATGGGTTATTTTGTAAAGTGTAAAATTTTGTGATTTCTTTTTTAAGACAGTGTTTTTACATATTTTCTGGACTAGAATTATAACTCTATGCAGACTTCAGTTCTAATTGGGAAATTCTTCATAGGATTATTTAATTGAGGCCTTCCATAAACAAATTGTTTGTTTGTTGTTTCCCGACTCCCCCCCCCCTCAACATCTGACATACCGGTACTCAAAATGTCTGGGTTTTTTTTTATTATTTTTTTTTTTTAGCTGCAAAATTTAAAGCTGTCAAAATAAAATAATTGCTACTGTAATGAAGTTTGAACATGATTGCAAAAATACAAAACACACTTACACTGTATTAATTTTCTTACTAGATCACAAATTTTTACACTCACTGAAATAACCCATTGTACATTATATTGTATTTTAATTTTGCTTGTTTTTTTACACACCACCAAAATACGTCAAAATTATAATTTTGTTTAAATGATCTACTAGTTAATGTTATTTTTTTTTTTTTTTTAAATTGTTCACTTAATATATAAGTTTCTCATGTTTTGTTATTTTCACTGTCCCTAATTTATGAAAAATCTGTATCTGACAATTTTGTGATATTATTTGAAAAACTTGATTACTTCAGGACAATGAACAAGGTGATAGTAACAGTGATTTGATGGCTCTCCGTCAGCAACAGGAATTATTAAAGAAGTTGTTGCAGCAAAAAGAACAGGTAATGAGTTCATATTATACAGTGAAACCTGTCTAAACAGAACCCTGAATCAAATGAAAACCTGTATAAACCAAGCTTGAAATAAAGTCCCAATGTAGGAAATATTTGTCAAATAACGTGTATAAACCGAACACCTTTCTATTTCTAACACAAAAACTGGTCCCAAAGAGGTTTGGTTTAGATAGGTTTCACATTACAAGGATAAGGATTGAAAGGTCTAATATTTTTGCAAATTTTTCTGAAAATATGACTTGCCCATGATAAAATCTACAATAAACCATGGGCTAACATAAATTATTTCTTCAATAGAGATAACAGCATGGGAAGATTTGAATGGAAACAAATTTGGTTAAATAATTTTATATTATTACATTTTTTAACATTTATCCTTAGGGCTGTTCCATTTAAGTCTACCTGGGAGGGGGGGTGCCATTTTTTTATTTTTCTGTTGGCTGTTGGGGTGAAACCATATTTTTTTATGTTGGGTGGGTTTTTTTTCTGTTGGTGGGGGGTCTGAAATAAGTGGCGTTCCCCTCTTCCCAGTTATATTTAAATGGAACAGCCCTTAGTTAATGACATTGGTATCATGTGAAAATGAACTGGGTATTTTTCGAGCATTACAGGGAATAACTTGATGTTAAGAGATGAATGATAATGTTTATTATATGTTTTAGATGACAGCTCTAAAAGAAAGACAAAAGTCATTGATAGCCCTACAGAAAGATGCTGAGTCAAAGTTGGCAGAAGCAAGGGCTTATGAAGGTACATTTTTTTTTAATCAGACTGCTAATAAGAGTTAATACTACATTCATGAAACACAGGGGAAATGTTTGTTGTGGCCTTCATTTTTCAAAAAAATAACATTGTTATTATATTTAAACTCTAGTAGAGTAACTAGCAGTAATACTAGACATTCACCCATCTGTATAATATTACTAGTTAGCAGATATGCAAATCGTTTAAAAATTTGAGTTGGTTTGTCTACCAGTCATGTGTTTGAAGATGAGCAGTTTTTTGGGGTTTTTTTTGTGTGTTTGTTATTGCATGGTATCTTTTCATATCTTAATTTTCTCCTCTAAAACCATTGGACCAAATTAAACCAAACATGGATGGGATTTTTATGGATCTCTTTTAAACATGTATCTGATTGTCCTGCCCTCCATCCAAGATGGCCACAGTTTCTAAAAAAAAAAATTATAAAAACTTCTACAAAATGTGCTGAATGGGTTGCTTGAATGTCTATTCCAGGTTTTTTTTAAATAATGATAATAATTTGTTGCACTTTTTCAGTTCTGAAGTAATACCCTTTTTTCTTTAACTTGAAGCATTGACAACTGTCTCCTATGACCACATTTTTTTTTATAAATATCTTATATTTTCAGCATCAATGAATAGTCTAGATTCACAGCCCCAGAGCAGACCAGCAGCTGGAGACAATATATTTGTTGAACCAGATGGAACTCCAGGTTCTATACAGGATATCAGACAGCACTTTAACTTACTGAGAAATGAACTGAAGGAAACAGTCTCTTCTGGTAGAAAGGAGGTCTGTTACATGTGTACTACTATAATACCTTTGTTACATTACTTTTTGTGCCACATCCCCTCTCGAGGATTTGATTTTCATACAAAATACCCTCATTTATTTCAGTCTTATAATACCTTTGTTACATTTCTTTCTATTATCTCCAGTTCAATACATGTGATGACAGAGGGATATCTAGCAACTTTTAGAGGGAGATTGGACCAGTTAAGACAGGATATTTTTGCACACTATTTCATCAAATGCTTATGATACATATTTACAAAAGTCAATTTATTTCAGTGAGGTTGTGTATTAACAAATCGCTTGAAACATAAATATACTTTTTTTTTTTATATTAAATGCATTTGGGTGTTTATTTTATTTTGAAAATGTTTTGTACTGGTTAGTTATTCATTTATTTACACATAGTCAACCGCATCGGTGGTGTAATGTTTAGCGTGCTCGCATCGAGTGCGGTAAATTGTGGGTTCGAGCCCCAATCAGGTTAAACCAAAGATTATAAAATTGGTATATGTTGCTTCTCCGCTAAGCATACAGCATTAAGGAGAAAGATCAAAGACTTGGTTGGCTCAGAATCAGGATAATGTGTCTGAGTGGGACGACATGTCTTTCCGTGGACTGTTGTTTCAGTGTGCTAGCACTATAAAAATCCAACTAAGTCTGTTGGTCTTGTACAAAGCAGACCTCATCATCATTTCATTGAAAATTAACTTGTTCTCCCCATAATATAGCTGAAAAATTAAACAACATCACTCACTCACTTACACAGTCTATTTATACCTATCGACATGACATCTTTGAGCAATTCAAAATTATTGGCATTTCCATAAGCCTTTAGACAGACCCAGTAATCCTGCCATTGGTGATGATTATCATTACTTTTTTACATTTCCAGAAGCCTTTAGACAGACCCAGTAATCCTGCTATAGAAGCGGCTGCTGCTGAAGCTGCTTCAGCGTTAGATGACAATCGACAACAGTTACAAAACAAATTACAAGAGTTACATCAGAAAAAGCAAAAGATGGATCATCTCTTACAAGAATTACAAGTTTTACGATCTCAGAGGGTCGAGGACGTCATGAATAATGGTTTACAAGATAACAGTAAGTAATTCTGATCATGTCTTTCTAAAATGTCTAATAATATTTTGCCTCGCAGGGTTCCCATCTAATTTGAAATGATTCGGTAATGGCCTTCTGAATTAATATATTCCACTCTAAAGAATTTTATCATTATAATCTTGTGTGAGCTATTTTCATCACTTGGCATCTATTGATTATCCTTATATGGTCTCTATCAAGTCTGATTTTTAAGGCAATTTTAAATCTAAGATGGTCACCCTCCCTAGACAAATTTTATATAGGACTATGGAAGAAAATGTGAAATAGTCTTCCTTTTAAGCACTACCAATAGGATTGATTTAGTATTGAATAGGAGATATTAGTTCCAATTGTTATACCCCCCCATATACCCCACTCCACCGGAGGGGGGTATACTGTTTTATTATACCCCCGCTCCACTGGAGGGGGAGGGGGGTCTACTGTTTTACCTCTGTCTGTCATTCCGTCCGTCCCAAGATATTTTTCGTCACATTTTTCTCAGCAACTATTGATGTCAAAAATCATGATATTTTGTCACAAGCTTCATATAAGTACCCCATATCGTGGGAAGCGTTTTTGAACCTTTCACATTCCTTTTTCCTGTTTGCCGACTTGGTTGGTTTTTATACACATTGAACATATATGCTGGGGTATCATAAGTGAGCATTAGCTCACAGTTCATCTTGTTTTATTATGGTTATCCCAGAAAAAATTGTTAGGAGGGGATGCACTTCCCATAAAGTTGTTAAGCCCGAACAAAAAAATGTATTTTATAAAGAACAACAATGGTTTTGAAATTGATATACAGTTTTATATTTCTATTATTTTCTGAAGTGTTGTAAACAAAAAAAATACCAGCTGGGATGGAACATCTTTAGGTCATTGTGGAGAAATTTGACATGGTAAGGTTTGTTAAGCATGCATCATTATGTAAGGTCCTGAGAGACCGCCAACCATCAAAACATTAATGGAATTCCTGTCTCCTGATCCCATGCATTTTATCTGGAATAGACCTTAATAGTTGTAAACCTCAAAGTTTTCAATCTAATTAAAATTAGATGTTTGTCGTATCTTTCTTTTTTACATTTTTTTCATAGTGATACACTAACATCTAATGACATCCCTTTTGGGGTCATTTCAGGTAACCTTTCATTCACCTTTGAACGTCCAATCATATGGAAGACAGTTAAATATATTGACTAATCGAACAACAGCTCATGGCATGTACTAGGGTTTTGAACAGCAGGCTCAATGTTGATTGGTCGGTTTGGTAACATTAACCCTTACATGACCTCAAACAGGATGTTGTTAGATGTTAAGTGTATCAACAACAAAAATAGAAATTGAGAAAAAGATACAGCAAACATCTTATTTTGATTAAATTGCAAAGTTTTAATATCGATATTGACAGGTTGGGTTTTTTTTATCCTCAACAGGTGCAGCTGTACCAAGAACAAATTCACAGGTTAGAATTACTTCATCAGAAGCTGCAGCACAACAAGCTGAAGGCACAGAGGAGGATGCTGCTGAGATATTGAAGATGATAGAGGCTGAGGACAAATTCAGGTAAATAAAATTCATAAAGCAATTTCCCAGGATTATATTGTATTTTCGTGTATGATGACAAGACAGATCTGAAGAATTGGTAGAAAAATTGTTCATAGTGTTATTATTTTATAGTATTTTTTATTTTACATATGATTTCATATTACTGAAACTCTTACTGTTTTGATAGGAGCGCAAAAAAAATTGTGGTCGTATTATGGTATGGGTCTGTCATCCTCGTCATTGTCATTGGTGTCGGCCATCTGTAAACACGGTGGTTTCTGTGTTATGATTTTAGTTGTAGTTTATACTATAACAGCTGATGTTGATATTGGAATATGGTTTTTCCTCATTCAGAATTTTTTTTTGCTTTATGAATAAAACATGTGACTTTGAGGTGAAGAACTGCACTTCTCTCTGTGTCTGTCCAAGACACTCAGAAGGTACCTAGTTTCTCTTATTCATTTAAATTCATTTATTAGATATATACCATTAAAATACTGTGATTTCCACATTGAATAAAAACAATAATGTCACTTATGAAAGTAAAAAATATAATTTTACACCGTGAAGTGATGGATACTTGTTTTGATAATAAAGGATATAAATATAGTAGAGGAAAAATGAATGTGTCCACTCGAGTGAGTGAGTGATTTAGTTAACACCAATTCAGCTATTTTGTAGCTATATCATGGCGAAAACAAGTTCATTTTCAACAAGATTAGTTGGATTTTTATAGTGTTAGCTCACTGAAACAACAGTCCGTGGATAAACGTGTTGCCCTACTTGTACATATTATCCTGAATCCGAGCCAACCCGTCTTTGCTCTTTCTCCTTAATGCTGCATACTCAGCGGAGAAGCAACAAATATCAATTTTATAGTCTTTGGTTTGACCCCGTCAGGGCTCGAACCCACGACCTACCGCACTCGAGGCGAGCATGTAGCCATTGCACCACCAATGCAGTTGTGTCCGTTGGAAATCTGTTGAAAGAAATAATATTTTAACACATTAATCTATATAATAAACAATATAATTAACTGTAATGCCTGTTACGCATTAATACGTCGCTCATGGCTGACCAATCTAACGCAGATGGTTTAATAAGAGCAGAAACAGAGAACTAACAAGTAATAGTTATCTCTTATAAGAAGAAACAGTTTGCAGAATTTGAAATGTCTGTATCCAGGACTTTCAATATTTTTCAAGTGTACCCGTACGGAATTTGAAATGTCTGTACCCAGGATTTTCAATATTTTTCAAATGTACCCGTACGGAATTTGAAATGTCTGTACCCAGGATTTTCAATATTTTTCAAGTGTACCCGTACAGAATTTGAAATGCCTGTACCCAGGACTTTCAATATTTTTCAAGTGTACCCGTACAGAATTTGAAATGTCTGTACCCAGGACTTTTAATATTTTTCAAGTGTACCCGTACGGAATTTGAAATGTCTGTACCCAGGATTTTCAATATTTTTCAAGTGTACCCGTACGGAATTTGAAATGTCTGTACCCAGGATTTGCAATATTTTTCAAGTGTACCCGTACGGAATTTGAAATGTCTGTACCCAGGATTTTCAATATTTTTCAAGTGTACCCGTACAGAATTTGAAATGTCTGTACCCAGGACTTTCAGTATTTTTCAAGTGTACCCGTACAGAATTTGAAATGTCTGTACCCAGGATTTTCAATATTTTTCAAGTGTACCCGTACAGAATTTGAAATGTCTGTACCCAGGACTTTCAATATTTTTCAAGTGTACCAGTACTACACTATTTACAGTGGTACTTTTTATTAAAATTTGAATAATTTCATGAATATCTTATGCAACACACTTTCAAATCAGGATGTACCAAAGACCATTTTAATATGTGGGTAAGGGTACCTGGTACTGCTTCTTATTGAAAGGCCTGGTACTATTTATCTCTTAAGGATTTGAATAAACAGTTTGTGAGATTTGAAATGTCTGTACTACCAGTGAGAAGGTTCCTGTTTCATTAGTCATATTTGTTTTTAAACATTTTTACAGAAAATTAAAGGAAGTAAAAGAGAGATTAGGTCAGCTGAAATCATTGATGCAGTACTATCAGACCACTGAAGAAAAAGAACCGGATCAACCAGCACCACTATCTGTCGTCAATCAACAACTATTAAGGTCAGTCATATTTGAAGGTCTTTTACTTGCTGTGACCTTCATTGTTTTGAAGGTTATTTCTGATCTATTTGGTATTATATAATGATAACAATCTTTCACTAAAAATGACCTGTCAGTTAATTACATATTAACTCAAAATCAACCTAAACAGCAAGGTCTTAACTTGAAAAAGGTACCTTTAATCACTAATGGAGACTCTTATTGAGGCTCCACACTTGTGTCTCTTATTGTTGAATATACCATGATATTTGCAAAAATGGCCATTAAATAACTGTTTACAGTAAATAATATACAATTACGGCCCTTGGAAGAGGTGAATATCTAAAATTGTCAACCCCACTAGGGTTATTTCCCCCCCGAGTGCTTTAGCCCAAGGGAAATAACCCTAGTGGGGTTGACAATTTTGGATATTCACCGATTCAGAGGGCCGTAACTGTTTTATTATACCGAACAAACAGTTGAAATATACTGTTTAATATTTGAATTGTTAAAGTATTATTCCATGTTTTTACACCGTTGAATAATAGGGTTATTCAATGGACATGTGTAATTCTTGAGGTTATTCACCGTTGGAGGCGATTAGAAGCAAAAATATCCAGATTATTTTATGTCATGTGATTATCTTTTAACCAATATAATTGATTCTTTATTATGTGAGGTATAATAATTGATATTATTCTAATTAAAATTAAATGTTTGTTGGAATTTTTTCTATTCCAATGATACACGTATTTCAAGTGTCATGTGGCAGAGGTCACAGTACAAGCAGCCAATCATCTGTGTGCCTTCAAAATCCTGATTGTAATTTTGAAATTTCGTTTTCTGTCATTCAAAAGTTTGTTCACATTTTATTATGTAATATTTTAACAGTGAGCTTCAAGGTGCTACAGGAGTTGAGACAAGGTCAGATGAGGACAATAAATCTGATAGTAGTTCTACAGAGGAAGAAACAGAATCTCATTTGTCAAGTCTTGGTCCATGGGGTGATGATCCTGAAATACAAGAGAAAGTCAGGTAACAAAATTAATACATTCCAATACATATTTTTTAGTTAATTTTAAAAAAATCAAGAAATGTCCATCTCTGATTCGCCATAGTTACTATGTAATCGCAATATTTTGTCTCGGTTGGGTTTTTCGATATTTTAAAATGTATTTTGATTTAAAATTTATTGAACTTCCATCATTTAACATATCATATTTTCTGTAATAAAACATCTTTCTTAAAGTCAATTTTGGAAAAATGTTAGCATGTTGATGATTTTCGTCTTGTTTTAAGACTATTATACAAGACTAAGCTCCAGCCGATTATAGTCTAGTTTTCAATCTTAACTATCTGCTGTCTAACCTTTGTCTATGCACATTTATTTGCATATTTCCATTTAATATTGAAGAAATGAGTTGAATCGAAATAAACAAAATCCCGCCCCTTGCTCAAACTGTATCACTAGGTATGGGTGTCATTTTAGCACAAGTATTTAGTTAATTTGATTTTACCAGGGCTAAGTTAGCTTATTTAAGGTGAAATTGTTGTTCCCATCATCAAGACAGTTTCACTTAATTTCAAATTAGCATCACCGATTATTATTGTAGGAAATTAAAAGCAGCTAAAGACAAGCTAAAACAGCTACAGGATCTTGTATCTATGGTTCATCATTCTCCTGAAACTGCCCAGTCATTACCAGAAAACTTGATGGAATTAGCTGCTGGTATGGACGATGGAGAATTTGTTGACAAAGAACTCAGTGATGGTGAGATACCTAACGAACAAGAAGAAAAGTGAGTTTGTTTTACTGTATTACAACAGCTGATAAGGAATGGGTTAAAACTTTTTGTTGGATTTCTTGCATTTCTGTATTTCCACTATTTTGTTAAATTTTATTTGAAAAATGTAGGAAATATAACTTTTTAAGAGATGGCTTTTTTTATTTCTTAGTTTCTGGTTGTTGTTTTTTTTTTCATTCATAGTTTATGTACATCTATCATCCATTATTTTCTTCTTTTTTTTCTCTGGTCACAGCATTATCTTTTGAAAGTCTCACCATACATATGATTCACTCTGCGATACTTGTAATACTGTCTGTCTCAACCTTGAAAACTGATGTTATTCTATATATATTTAAGGCATTATTTTATATGTTGTTATTTCAGTGATACATTATATGCAGCTAAGATGCAGGAACAAATGGAAGAGTTAGATCAACTTAAGACGGAACGACAAAGATTACTGTCTATACAACAAGAATTACAAACATTAAATGCCAGGTTCCCTCCAGTAAGTATACAACATCATATTATGTTTGTCTCTGAAGTAGAAATAGCAGTGATAGATAATATTTCATTGGTTATGCCCCACAAATGAGGTCAATGCTAGATAATATTTCCTTGGTTACACCCCACAAATGAGGTCAGTGCTAGATAATATCTACCTTTGTGATGTCCTTCAGGAATTACTTTGTGATGCCCCACAAATGAGGTCATTGCTAGATAATATTTCCTTGGTTATGCCCAACAAATGAAATCAAGTCCCTCAGGAATTGCTTTGTGATACCCCACAAATGAGGTCAATGCTAGATAATATTTCCTTGGTTATGCCTTACAAATGAGGTCAGTGCTAGATAATATTTCCTTGGTTACGCCCCATAAATGAAATCAAGTCCTTCAGAAATTGCTTTGTGATGCCTCACAAATGAGGTCAATGCTAGATAATATTTCCTTGGGTACACCCCATAAATGAAATCAAGTCCTTCAGAAATTGCTTTGTGATGCCCCACAAATGAGGTCAGTGCTAGATAATATTTCCTTGGTTACGCCCCATAAATGAACTCAAGTCCTTCAGAAATTACTTTGTGATGCCCCACAAATGAGGTCAGTGCTAGATAATATTTCCTTGGTTACGCCCCACAAATGAAATCAAGTCCTTCAGAAATTGCTTTGTGATGATCCACAAATGAGATCTGTCCTAGATAATATTTCATTGGTTACGCTCCATAAATGACATCAAGTCCTTCGGGAATTGCTTTGTGATGCCTCACAAATGAGGTGAGTGCTAGATAATATTTCCTTGGTTATGCCCCACAAATGAGATCAAGTCCTTGAAGAAGTCATTTTTGTGGTGACTAACTATTTCTCAGTACGAATGGAAATGAAGGGATATGATATATTTCTCTTTTGCTTTATTTTTTTAAATAAAAGACCTTAGAAAAAGAAAGAATCATTTTGTATGGCCTTAATATGTTTGAATAGTTAAGGGTTACTGTTGTTTATTGTTACTTTTAAGTAATTTTTCAGCCATATCATGACTACCAGAAAGCCCTAAAATGTACATGTATAAAGAACTGGCTGGTGATATTTCCCGGTTTTGGTAGGTATCTGGAAACCTTCAGGTGGATATAGTGGTGTGTTAGGCTTGTAGTCTAGAGATAAAGAGAGACAACCACTTGACCATCCAGGCCTTACATGATCTTAATGTAATGTTATCATTATATAGTACCATGTACTGTTGTAACAGAACTTGATTATCAAATTAAATGTCACAAATGTCAATAGGGAATGCAAAAAAAAAAAAAAAGCTATATTTTTCAATCCCACATAAATACAAAGTAAAATTTTGCAGAATTAATATTCAACAATAACACTTTAATATAATGTCAATTTTAAGTTTGTGATATTTTTTTAATGATGCATATTTTAACTCAGGCAGAGACAACTACAACAGGTGAAGACGAAGAAACTGTGCCAACCAACAAAAGAAGTAGACAATCAAGAAAACAGATCACTGAAGAACAGGAAGTAGAGGGCAGTGATAGAGCACCTGTTGTTACATGTAAGGATTCCATATGTAAACTTTGTGTACTAACACTTGAACTCTACATATATTATTGCAGAATTCTGCTCTTCTGAGCTTGACAGAAATTCATCTTCCATCCTTGTAATCAATGCTGTAGAAGTTCATACTCATCTACTTTGAATTGACCAATCATAAATGTTGTAACTGAAGTTTTCCCATGATGCAATGACATTTCTTAATCTGTCCAATGAAATTCTGGGATGGTCACTTGACCTTCTACATGTGGATTTAATATCTTATGTATTACTAACTCTTCTATAATGGAATCACTACAGTTTTGTTTTCTCTCCTGAGAAAAGTATCACCTTAGAAAAGACACAAAATAATATTTCTGCAAGCGGGCCTCAAACCTGTTTAAAAAAACTTCAATGAATGCACCAATCTATATTATTGGATGGTTTTTAACAAAGGTTATGTGTTTTGTGTAGAACGAATATTCAAGCTAAATATTAATTCTTCTCAGGGGTAAAAGTTGATTTAAAACCAATACATTTTTCTCCATTTTATACCCGACAAGATGAGCAATTACATCTCGCCATGGAGTATCTGGTCATTGTTTTTAAACTGTACTTGGATCCGTAAGTTTTTTAATGTTTATTACATAGAAATGAGAAGACATAAATTTAAGAGAAGAATTATTACAAAAAAAATAATTTCTCTTTTTTTTCTTCTCCAGTTTCTTCCAATGATGAAGTTTATGACAAGATGAGAAGACAAAGAATGTTAAGAGAAGAATTAAGACAGAAGAAAAGAGAAGTAGAAGCTATAATGAAGAAAGATAGCTCTAGAAAGAGCTATGGGAAGAATCAAGATGCTCAGAGTGATACCGTCTCCTTCTCTACTGATGCTTTTGGGTAAGAACAATTGCCATTATTTTTTTGTCATAAACAGACAACGTCTCACTTTATTTTGGATAAAAAAAAGAATTACAAAATGATGATATACAGTGTTTTACAATCATTTTGATAGATTCCAACAGATCTACATTTTGAAAACATCAAGTGTTACCAGTGCAAAATGCAGACAAAATGGTTACAGTTAGAAAATATATTGTGGGGCAGGGGAGGGCAATTTGTTTTATCCTTTGAGTGTGTTTTATGCATAACTGATAAGGGTAATTTGAAATTATCTCTATAAATAAGACGTGTATGTTATAGGGCAGCGATGAGTGCTGATGCTACCATGGCAACGTGGGGAGGATCTACTGTTGACAACATGGAGAGTATTACAGAGGATGGTGTGGACGGTAACCAGGCTAGTGATAATGAAGAAGTGGATGATGGTCAGTATTTATCTTATCTTATTTCTACAAGAATTTTTATTCTACCGCTAAACAAATTTGTGGTCTATTTATGATATGGGTGTGTTGCCGTTGACATTTGTAGACTTGTGACTTTCGACAGGTTGGTGGTTTTCTATGGGTACTTCAGTTTCCTCCACCAATAAAACTGACGGCCACGTTATAGCTGAAATATTGTTGAAAGTGGAGTTAAATTACCGGCTATCACAATCAACGGCGACTTTAACCCGTGAGATATCCCTCCCCACACCATAAGCGAGCCACCCCCAAACCTATCCTTCTTAAGAATGCAAGCGTCGGCGAAGCGTTTCCCACGACGTCAGTATACACGACGTCGACCGTTCGGACGAAAAAGAGTGAACCGCGACTCATCTGTGAAAAAGACCCGTCTCCATTGCCTCATTGGAAATTGTCTGGGACCATGTGCCCCCAACCAATCCATACGACGCGCACAACGTGCACGAGTGAGAGGAAAACCAATGTAAGGTCGACGAGCTTGCAGACCAAACTCGCTCAATCGGTTTCTCTCAGTTTTTGGGTGAATGTGGCAATTATGATTGCCTACCGTAGTTAAAGCGGTTTCAGTGGCAGTAACATGGCGATTACGCAGGTGGGCAAGACGAATAGCCCTGTCTTGACGTGGCATCGTTACGTGCAGACGGTCGGCAATCCTTCCAGTATCTCTCAGATGACGGACAAGATACTCTATGGTGGAAACATTCATACCAAATTGCAAAGCAACTTGTTGTTACCTTTGACCTTGCATTAGCAATGCAATAGCCTGACCCCTCTGAACTTCCGTCAGACGTGGCATGATTACAAGAGATTCAAATTAACTTTAAATAGTGGAAAGCAATGTGTATAACTCAAGAGTATAAAGTGGTACGACACGATGTGGTGACGAACTTGTTATCATTATTCTGCACGTGTTATTTGCTTTTTTCCACTTTCTCTATGTCACATGATACCTTTCACGGTTCAGTAACTTTAGACACAGATTCTAGTGCACACTGATAAAGCCACTCGTCTGCCCAGTTTTCGTAATTTTATGCCACGCAGTTAAAAAATAGGAGCATATTATGTTACCCTGCGTTTCTTTTTCCCTTCAGTATATTTTTAAGTTCTATTTGACCAACCCTTGTGAATCTTTAACAAATGATCCTTGGCACAAAGTAAAGGTTCTGGTAGATTATGGAAATTATAAACCTGTTCATTTCCAAAAAAGAGGCTCAAAGGTGTCATAATTGATATATTTGTGGTCATATTAAGCAGCTACTAGCAGGTAACCCTTTATTATCCCCTCGCCAACGAAGTTGCGATGGAATATAGTAACGCTACCGTTCGTCCTTCCGTAACATCCTTGTGAACACTCTAGAATCAACATCCTTCAATGGATTTTGACCAAACTTGGTACATGCTTAGTCCTTAAGAGAATCTGGAACCCTAATCATTTTCAAGGTCATAGGTCAAAGATCAAGGTCACTGGGCCAAATTTTTACCGCTTAATTATCTTGTGAACACTCTAGAATCAACATCCTTCAATGGATTTTGACCAAACTTGGTACACACTTAGTCCTTAAGAGAATATGGAACCCTATTGATTTTCAAGGTCAAAGGTCAAGGTCACCGGATCAATTTTTTAACCGCATAACATCTTTGTGAACACTTCAGAATCAACATCCTTCAATGGATTTCGACCAAACTTGGTACATACTTAGTCTTTAAGAGAATCTGAAACTCTTGATTTTCAAGGTCAAGGTCATCTGATCAAATTTTTACCGCATAACATCCTTGTGAACACTCTAGAATCAACATCCTTCAATGGATTTTGACCAAACTTGGTACATACTTAGTCCTTAAGAGAATCTGGAATCCTATTGATTTTCAAGGTCAAAGGTCAAGGTCACCGGGTCAAATTTTTAGGCGAGGGGATATGCCACGCTTTGCGTTGCCCTTGTTTACTTTTAAAAAGCTGATTTTCCTAAATATAAGTCAATTGAGAATATGCTAATTAGCTAATTGGCATATTCTCAATCAACTTATAATGGTAAAAATTGGCATTTTAAAATTTTTATATTTGCATACAACAGAGGAAGGTTGTCATCATACATGAGGAATATAGAGTTATCTCCCATACCAGACTATGATACATATATTTCAGACACAATTTATAAAAGTTTTAACTGCACTTATGTTATAGGTTAACATACATCAATTACCATATGTTCAGAATTATAGTCTGGTATGGGAGATAACTCTAGATTCCTCAGGTATGATGACAACCTTAATCTGTTGTATGTTAATATTTAACTTTGTTCTCTTTTTGTATGTGCAGTAGTCTCCCTTTGATAAGGTCACTCTTCATATCAGGCCAGATTTCAGATGCTTTAAGATAGTAAAATATTACTAAAGTGACCCCCTCAAGAGAGGCCAATCTTCTCATAAGGCCACTT
>MJUT01038701.1:806856-817793 GCA_002080005.1 Gigantidas platifrons | reverse complement strand
AGTCAGATTGAAACTAGGTTTGGTATGTAAGTGTATCTCATGAATATCTAGGTCAAGTTCGATAATGATGATTTTTCGACAAATCTAACCAGAGTTACTCCCCTTTTTTTACTTCAAAATGGTCCTTGGATGGTCCCCTTTCAGAATTATGAGTGATACAGGCTCCCCTGACCCTCTAGTTTACAGTAGTTTCAAAATTTAATCTTACGATGTAACCTTGGCGTCGGGGGACCAGTGGCCAACAGCCTTTTATTTAAGCTATCATTAAACAGTTATGCTGCAAAAGATACGATTTGTGATATTTTTTTTGACAAAAAAGACCCAAAATTATCGTCATCGGAATTATTATGATGAATAAAAAGAATTCATTTTAACCCAAGTCTATTCATATGACCTTCTATGTAAACCCTTCTTGAGCATGCGCACTGTTTAGAAACAATACACAATATGTGGAAGAGAATGTGTCAACACGTGGAAGAAAGCGGACTTTGACGGATTCAGAGATAAAGAGGAATAGAAGTGCAGTATCTTCCAAATGGAACAAATGCTGAATATATGTAGGGGATCAGTTGGACCGTAGGAACGAACTGGAGGAAGTGCTACGTGTCCAAACTCACGCTGAAGTGGCAAAGATTTTGCTTGATAGGTAAGCCGAGCATGTTGCCTTCTTATCTCAATCGGTTTTCATATTTTATGAATTTATGATGATGCCTATGATCATTTTATGTAGATATTATTCAATATATGTAATTTTATACCCCCACTCGTAGAGAGGAGGCTATATTGCAATCACCTTGTCCGTCCGTCCGTTAGTCCGTCCATTCACACTTTTGTTAAAGATGTCTCATCTGCTACTGGAAGAAATGATTTTATTTTTGATACATGACTTTGGCATAGTGACTTGTACCGTATCTCCCCTTTCCAGGCTTACCGCACATCTACTTCCTGTTTACCGCGCGACTTAGAATTTTTCATGTTTGCCGTAATGAAAACTTTCGTAACGGATATCTCAGCTTCTACTGGAAGAAATGATTTTATATTTGATATGTGGCTTTGGCATGATGACTTGTACCGTGTCTCCCCTTTCCAGGTTTACTGCACATCTACTTCCTGTTTACCGTGTGACTTAGAATTTTTGAGTGGTGTATTCTTAGCACGACGTAGCGTGCAACATCTTGTTGCACCTGGCAACAGCAAATCATTGTCATTGAGTAGCATAAAACGGCCGTATTTGCGATGTAAACAAATACGACATGCTGTAGCATCCAGGCTACTGGCATAAAAATAGATTTGGCCTCGCTCAGGTCAGTGCATAATTAATTAGCTTCCAGTAATTATGGTCAGCTTTTTTAAAGCAACGTTTCGTAGCGTATTCGCCAATAATTTGGTGTTTAATCTTCATTTTTTGAAGGTCAGTACGGAAAATGACAATAATTTTGGGTATGAAAAAATTACGGTTTTGGTAGACAATATGCCTTTAAGCTTTGTATAAATTAATGGAGAGAGCACATTACTGCCACTCCTATTAAAAAATAGTAACTTGTTCCCATGACTATTGTTAATTCATAGGTAATATCATAAAATACTAAGAATGTAACACTTTTTTTTATTTCTTCCATTTGGAACAAATGTTATGGAAGAACTTCTGTTCCATGACTATGGTCACGGTAACGTATAAGAAAGTTACATAAATAAAAATTTTGAGAAAAAAATCACTGTAAAAGATTGCATCCAAATTAATGACCCAGAGTATTTGGAATCAAATGGTGGGGGGAGGGGGTCCAAAGTTTAGCATAGACTACAATGAGGAGACTATTAAAAAAGCTTCTTATAAGGTCCAGATATGGAAATGCAATTGTAGATTTTTTAAATCATGATGATATGCGAATTAAAACTTGCACAATTGAAGCCCCCCTCTTAGTGAAGTTATTTTAATTAGCACTATTTGATTGTTATTATTGTAGAGAGAGGAGGAAAAGAAAATGAAGATGTTACAAGACGTGGATTGTCAACACGAGATCGTCAGTTATTAGAAGATATGTATCGTCCTGGTCTTAGTGCAGGAATCAGTGGGGCAGGATTCAGAGAAAATATAAGCATTGCTAGTACTGTTTCACAGTCACAACAAAGTCCAGCAAAAGACACCAGGTGAAATGGATTTTGTTTTCAAATCAAATTTATTTCAATATCTATTTATTTTGCTGTAAATCAATCATCTGATCTGGCATCCATTTTGGGGGAAAAAAGGCTTCAAATATGCCTAAAATCTGATACTCACGCCTATTAGGAATCCTCCTACCCTTCATTTCATTCATTCGTCAAACTTAATACACTGAATATTAATTTTCTGAAGCTATTATAATCAAATTTGTAAGAACATTCCTATGGTGATTCCCTTAATATACTGTCATTTTAAAGGTATGGGTTATGGTGTTTAATGTCATTTTCAACAAAATTTCAATTATATCGTGGCAGTCAATTTTATTGATGGAGGAAACCGAAGGACCCAGAGAAAACTACTGTCCGAAAGTCACTGACAAACTTTATCACATAATGTTGTATCGAGTACACCTCGTTTGAGCAGGATTCGAACTCACAATGTTAGTGATGATAGGCACTGATTGCATAGGTAGTTATAAATCCAACTACCATACGATCATGACCAATGACGACCCCTATTATTTTTAAGATCGTTGTTGGTGGATTGAAATAGATTGTTTTGACAGAAGGAAATAAAACACATTCACAATGTAAGATAACATGAGCAAATTATAGTCTGTTTGCATGACATTTAATTCAATTTTATATAAAAAGTATCAAGATCAAGAATGACCCTTTAGGAGAGAAAAAAAATGTATATGTGAATTTGTGTTGAGACTACGGAACCAATTGACAACAATTTTCTGATAGAAATTAAGTAAGAAAAGTTTGAAGTTACCAAAGGGGTATTCAGATCGATTCAAAAGAAAATAATTTTTTATGATTTTACATGATGGCCACAGGAAGATAATCATATATGCCACAACATGATGCCAGAGAATTTTAAATCCACCATGATAAAGAGGAGGAGGGAAACCAATTTTGGTGATGTTTTGATATTTGTATATTTTTAATTGCTTGACTTTTAATATGTTTATTTTGTTTGTTTGTTTAATGGTGTTTAACGCCACTTTCAACAATATTTCAGTTATGTCGTTGTATTCAGTTTTATTGGTGGAGGAAACCGGAGAAAACCACTGACCTGTCGTAAGTCGCTGACAAACTTTATCACATAAGGTTGTACACCTCGCCCTGATCAAGATTCGAACTCACAACATCAGTGGTGATGGGCACTGATTGTATAGGTAGGTGTAAACCCAACTACCAGATGATCACGACCACAATGGCGTCTGCATTTTTTGTTAATATATTTAATGACTTATTATTTTACTGAGAATCAGATGTTTTTTTGTTAATATATTTTTAATGATTATTTTTACAGAGAATCAGAGGATGGTGTAGATCTGACTTTATTTGAAGCTTTAAGGGAAGGCATTTATTCTGAAGTAGCCACATTGATATCTCAAAATGAAAATCGACCCCATTTCCTTATAGAACTTTTTAGAGAATTACAGAAGTTAAACACTGATTATCTTCGACAGAGAGCTTTATATGCCATCAGAGATGTTGGATCTAAATTCCTGGCTGAAGCTACTAGCAATGACGTGTCTATTGCAGCGGTAAGTTTTGAAGTTAACTAATGCCTTATATATGATAAATTTGTGAAGCTATTCTTGTGGCTATTTCCAAAAAAATTAATAAAGATGCTACAGGATACAAGTGAAGCCCTTTGTTTGATAAAATTATGATTTTTGATTAGAAATATTGTGTGCATCCAAAATTGATATCAGGCTTAAATTTATGATACTTTGTTAAGTTACAGACTGTTTTCTATAAATAGCACATTTTTAAAATAGTGTAAATACTGCATTTGTTCTATTTTATCCATTGAATATAAAAGTAAAGTGATATTTTGTTTTAAGAGACAGCCTGAAAAGAGATTATAATTTTTGAATCGGTCTCACAAAAGAGGTCTATCAATACAAGTTTTACTGTATTAGTAATAAATTGCCTCTGTGGTGTTATAGATAACATGATCGAAACTCTGCCAGATCTAACTACTTACCAGGGGTGGATCCAGGATTTCAAGTTGGGGGGGGGGGGGGNNGGGGGCTCTTAAAAAAAATCGCGCCAAGTGGAGGGGGGCATGAAAATTTTTGGGGTATTTCGTGTGAAAAATCACGATTTTACGCAAAAAAAATCATATTTTTTCCACCCGGTGCCCCCCCCTTGAATCCGCCCCTGCTTACTAGATATTCTAAAATTGGTATTTGTGGCTTCTCAGCTAATCATGCAACATTAAGGAGTAAGAGCAAAGACTGATTGGCTCAAAGTCAGGATAATGTATTTTGAGTGGACTGGTCTATGCACTGTAAGTTCACTATAAAATTTAGTCAGCATGTTGGTCTAAAGTAAAAATCATCGTCATCTCATTATTAGGTCATTTGCTCACTTGGTGTTAAATAACTATCATATACTCACTAATAAATTATGTTTAATGTATATATGGGTTAAAAATGGTTAAAAGTTAACGAGTCTCTGAAAACAATGTGGTTAAAAAGACTTGTCCTAAATGATTGTAAATGGCAAAACATTTTCAACTCTGAAGTCGATTATGATAAACTGTTAAGTAATTTACCCAAAATCCAACTTGGAGCCTTGAAAATATGATTGATATGATTTCCTTAATTAGTATCATACATGCATGTACCTATAAAGCAGGATAACAATATAGTGTTTATAACAAAAAATTATCCAGTCAATGCAATTTGAATGCTAAAATAGAACAAGTGCAGGATAAACTTGTTTATTTTTCCCCCTCAGTTTTGGTATTATTTTCTTTATAGACCTTTACAGTAAATTTTGGTATTATTTTCTTTATAGACCCCTCCAGTATGGATGAATACAGAGAATATCAATAAATGTACTGATACAGAATCAACACCTAGTGAAAGTATAGTTACAACAGATATGGACGAAAATACGGTAAATAAATTATTTTGAAAGATTTGAAGAAAATACTTAAAAAAACAAATTGTAGTGAAATCTTTTAAGAGATCATCCCTTTATCCACCCAAATATCTAAAGAAAGGTCGTCTCTCAATGGAGGCCAATTTTACAAGTTTACAATTTAATTAAGCTTTTTGACATTTTAAAGTGTTCTTCCAAGAGTAGGTGGTCTATCCTCATTGAAGAAGTCTCTTCAAAACAGGTTTCATTGCATATTGAAAGATATAGGAGATAATATGTTTTAAAAAGAACTAATTACTATAGATGTACAAATGTTTCCCTATATCTGGTGGTAATCTAATCAAAATTGGATGTTTGGGGTTTTTTTTCTGGTTATCCACTAATTTCTATCAACACCTCACTTGGATTCATGCCAGGGTTCATATTTTCAACCTACCAATCAGCGATGACGCAACTTTTTAAAACCGAGTACATGGAGCTGTTTTGGGATTGGTCAATATATTTAAGATATCTGTACATGATTGGACAGTCAAAGATGAATGAAAGGTTACATGACATGAACCCATGTTGTTAGATGATAGTTAGTGTATAGCCAAAGACAAAAATGAAAGGTTACATGACATGAACCCACGTTGTTAGATGTTAGTGTATAGCCAAAGACAAAAATGAAAGGTTACATGACATGAACCCATGTTGTTAGATGATAGTTAGTGTATAGCCAAAGACAAAAATGAAAGGTTACATGACATGAACCCACGTTGTTAGATGTTAGTGTATAGCCAAAGACAAAAATGAAAGGTTACATGACATGAACCCACGTTGTTAGATGTTAGTGTATAGCCAAAGACAAAAATGAAAGGTTACATGACATGAACCCACGTTGTTAGATGTTAGTTAGTGTATAGCCAAAGACAAAATGTCAGAAAAAGATACAACACACATCTAATTTTAATCAGAATGTTCCAATGTCAAAAATTATAACTGAAACACAATTTTGGTTTTTTGGTGGGTTTTTTTATGGTGTTTAGCACCACTTTCAACAATATTTCAGTTATATCGAGGCAGTCAGTTTTCTTGGTGGAGGAAATCGGAGTACCCGAATAAAACCACTGATCTGTCGCAAGTCACTGACAAACTTTATGACATAATGTTGGATCGAGTACACCTCACCATGATTGATATTCGAATTCACAACGTTAGTGGTGATAGACACTGATTACATAGGTAATTAAAATCCAACTACCATACAATCACGGCCACGACGGCCCCCACAATTTTGGACTTCCTTCATTATATTATTTATTTCTTTCCAGATGAGGGAAGAAGAAAGAACACAGCTACAGAATAACCTGTTATTACGTGGTAGATCTATTCCTAATGATGCCTTTGATTACATTGAGAATGCTGATAATGATAGTTCTTTATCTACACCATCAAACAGTTACTGGGAGATTCCTTTTGCACAAGAATCATTGGAAAACACAGCCATCAATTTGAATAAAGTAAGTTTGATACAGTTCTGTTATCTGACTTGTGACCTCTTTTAGTTTTCTAAACTAAAGTACATGTGACCTTTGGTCATAAGGTCCATTGTCATCCATTGTTTTTGACTTTTTATATTTTAATTATGTTTTTCTCTGAAACCATTGTGGCAAACCAAACTTGATTGTGATGTATCCTTTTATGTTTGGTCCACTTTCAAAACAGTACCTGACAGCCCCTGCCCTCCATTCAAGATGGCATTATTAGAAATAGAAATTTCTCAGAATTTTTAAAATTTCTAGTCAGAATGAGCTGAAATCAGAACATTAGCTATGTTTTGTTTTCAACAGGTTTCTCTGATATTTGTAATTTTTATTTTTATATACATGTACATGCTAGATACGGTATGCTAATTTGACAGAAAAATTATTATAAAAATCTTCTCCGACAAAATTATTGTTCCATAAAATGACCATTTTTGGAGACAAAAGTACTGTTAATTTTCAAACTTATAAAATGACTTACATCAAAAATTTTCTTAATAGAAATTAATTTTGACAATTGTTCATGTCCATCTCTCTGTATTGTTCATCACACTAGTTCACAGTAAGTGAGTGAGTCATTGCTGTTTAATGACAATTCAGCAATTTTTCAGCTATATTATGGCAAGAAAAAAGTTAATTTTCAATGAGATGATGAAGTCCACTTTGTACTAGACCAACACGCTGAGTTGTATTTTTATAGTGCTAGCTCACTGAAACAACAGTTCGCAAGTAGTCATGTCGCGCCACTCGGACACATTATTCTGATTCCGAGCTAATCAGTCTTTGCTCTTTCTCCTTAATGCTGCGTGCTTAGCGTAGAAGTAACAAATACCAATTTTATAGTCTTTGGTTTGACCCGACCAGGGATCGAACCCACGATCTACCTCACTCGAGGCGAGCACGCTAACCATTATGCCACCGATGCGGTTTAGTTCACAGTATATTACTCAAATAAATTAAATCTGCATCATGCCTTGATAATATTTTTTTTTACATCTAGGCATTACAAAAGATGAAGGAATGTGAAAAGAAGATGGCTGCCGAGGAAGCGAAGCTCAAAAGTCGTGAAAATACTAGAATAAATTGTGAGGAGACTTGTAGTAGTTCTGCTGTTGACCAGGGAAGTGACAGAGAAAGTTCTGTCTCATCTATATCAGTAAGTCAACAGGTAACCGCTTCATAGATGGGTAATAAATGGTCATTGGAGCATGACTCTTTACTCACTGAGGTGTAACCTTCTGATGTTTTAAAAATTCACTCTCTATTATGCTCTCTTACTCCTTTTCCACACTTCACAGGTAACCAGTCTGAAAAATAACAAATCTGCACACTATGCATGGCTCCTACACTTAAACAGGTAACCAGTCTGAAAAATAACAAATCTGCACACTATACATGGCTCCTACACTTAACAGGTAACCAGTCTGCAAAATAACATCTGCACACTATGCATGACTCCTACTACACTTAACAGGTAACCAGTCTGCAAAATAACATCTGCACACTATGCATGACCCCTACTACACTTAACAGGTAACCAGTTTGCAAAATAACATCTGCACACTATGCATGACTCCTACTACACTTAACAGGTAACCAGTCTGCAAAATAACATCTGCACACTATGCATGACTCCTACTACACTTAACAAGTAACCAGTCTGAAAAGTAACAAATCTGCACATTATTCATGATTCTTACGACACTTAACAGGTAACCAGTCTGAAAAGTAACAAATCTGCACATTATTCATGATTCCTACGACACTTAACAGGTAACCAGTCTGAAAAGTCACAAATCTGAACATTATTCATGATTCCTACTACACTTAACAGGTAACCAGTCTGAAAAGTAACAAATCTGCACATTATTCATGATTCCTACTACACTTAACAGGTAACCAGTCTGAAAAGTAACAAATCTGCACATTATTCATGATTCCTACTACACTTAACAGGTAACCAGTCTGAAAAGTAACAAATCTGCATATTATTCATGATTCCTACTACACGTAACAGGTAACTAATATTATTCTTTAAATACAGTGAGACTTGTCTAAACCAAACTCCTTTCGGACTAACACTTATGATCGGAATAGACAGGCGTTCGGTTTAGACAGGTTAAATTCACTAAAATTTACAATATTAGGACTAAATCTAATGTTCAGTTTACACAGGATTTCGGTTTATTCATGGTTCGGTTTAGGTAGGTTTCACTGTATTAATTATAATTTTTTTCTACCATCTTGGCCATTTTTCAGGTAGATTTCACACTTTCAGATCATTAGAACTTGTAATTTTATCAACTGAGTATGATTTCAAATTCTATATAAAAAAAAATTCAGGAAACTTTGTTTGCCCAAACTTTTTATAATAGACCCCTTAAATGAATTAAGATTTCAGATTTTGTGATTCTTTAGTCTCCAATACACGGAGATTAGTTCAACTAAAAGTATTGAGTTGTTACGACTAAATATTTTTTAACAAAATGCATTTCAAAAGGTGGTGTTTTAGATATTGGCTATGTTAATTAGTATTGTATTAGATTTATACTAGAATTGTGAGTTTGATTCCCATCCATGCAGGGATCCTTGTAGGATAAAATTTTGATGAGTCTCGACCAAACAAGTCCCTCAAATTTTATCACAAGATCCCTGGCACAGATTAATGATTTGAATTGATTTTTAGGATTCTAGCCCTAAGCATTTTCAAACGAGGTACAAATGTTCTAAAAATGGAATGCTGTTGTTATCAAGTGACCAATAGTTGCCACCCTTTATCTTACTGAAGTGATGATAATATTAATAGGTCATTGTAAAAATAAGTAGGTAGTATTGATTTTTCTGTAATTATATTTTTAGTAGTAAACTTTTTTTTGTCTTTCAGCCCAAAATTGACACCCAGCAAGTTGATCGACAGATTAAAAGTATAATGACAGAAATTATACCTGTTATTAAACAGCACATGGACAATGTCTGTTCATCTGAACTATTGACCTACATCAAGAGACTTGTTCTTTCTCTAACACGACAGCGTGATGGCAGTCAGTATGCTAGGTTCTATCATACACAGCTTGGATCATCTCTTCAAGACACATTGTCAAAGTTTGAAGGCAGGAAGTAAGTACAAACCCTAATTTACTTTGCTTCCTACAACACAAAACTTAGACCATTTACATATTTCTGACTTGATTCTAATATTATATATTTTTAGTGGTATTTACAGGAGTTATATCCCCTGATATGATCATGGAGGATGGACATTATACAATTATCAACCTTGTAAGAGTGAGATATGACGGTGTGTCTACCAGAGAAAGATTATGTCACCCGAGGGTGGCATAAACTTTCGAGGGGAGACAATCTGTCATATCTCACTCTTACAAGGTTTATAATTGTTTTATTACATCGAATATCCTACACAGTGCCATAATTATTTGGCCTAGTTCATATCTGACAACAGATATCAAGTGATGACCCATATTCAGTACGTCTATACTTAATTTCACAATGGAGAATGAAATCTGTGGTTGATATAACCATGCGACATAATGTCCAGCGGTTGATATAACGGAATGTCAAATGTCATGTGACGTTCTTTAGACTAATCAGATTCAAGATATCTATATGAGTATGTAATAATAAGGTTTGTCCATGTCTGTCTGCATCCCACATTTGGTTTCCACTCAATGACTTAAGTTGCCATGAAGCAAATGATTTTTACTTTATCCACAAAGTCAGGAACCATAAAATGAAGGGCAAGTTCATTTCAAACTTGACAACTTTTTCCATTGTGGAGTTATGCCCGTTTACTTTCGTTGGAAGTGGGGGGCATTCATAACCTATGGACACATACTTTCAATTTTTTCTCTTTTTGTGTGTGTATAATACTCACCCAGGTTTATAATGATATTTCTGAGCAAAAAAATGAACATTATACACAACACATTATGGTAGCTAACCATTGTTGAAAGTGATACAAAGTTAACATTCAACTTATCAATAAATTATCCTTAATTTTATCTTACAGAATGAGAGATTGTGGAGAGGATTTATTAGTAGACATGTCGGAAGTCTTGTTCAATGAGTTAGCTTTCTTTAAATTGATGCAGGGTATTGTTGATGTACCAAACACTGCAGATCAAGAACAACAGACCAGTTTACTGAAGACTTCTGCTACACAGGTAAGATAAACACATTTGTAACAGTCTACTGAAGACTTCTGCTACACAGGTAAGATAAACACATGTGTAACAGTCTACTGAAGACTTCTGCTACACAGGTAAGATAAACACTTGTGTAACAGTCTACTGAAGACTTCTGCTACACAGGTAAGATAAACAC
>MJUT01038701.1:787639-799987 GCA_002080005.1 Gigantidas platifrons | reverse complement strand
TTACCAGGTAATACTGTCTATAGTCTGTCTGTAAACTAGCTGTATCAGAAACTAAACCTTTTACCAGGTAATTCTTTTTAGAGTCTGTTTGTCTGTAAGCATTTTACAAATAGAAACTTTCCAGGTAATATGGTGATGAAACACAGTGGTGTTGCAATGATAAGCGTGTTCTCCTAGAGTGTGATAGTTTATGGGTTCAAGTCCTGGCGTGGTCAAACTAAATACTATAAAATGGGTATTTGCTGCTGATCAAGCATGCAGCATTGAGGAGTAAGAGCAGAGGCTGGTTGGCTTAGAATCAGAATAATGTGTCAGAGTGGAGCAATATGTCAACCATGGTTGTAGTTTCTGTTAGCGAGCACTATAAAAATTGAACTAAGCATGTTGGTCTTCTACAAAGTAGACATCATTATCATCTGATCGAATATTTGTTTTCTTTATGATATAGCTGAAATATTGATAAGTTGATGTTTAACAACAATAGCTCACTCACTTTACGGTGATAATATGTCAATGTTATAGATGATGATAACATGATATTATTGTTTATAGAATCGGTAGTGATGAAGATGACGAGGATGCTGACGAGTCACAGAGTGCTGATGATCCGTCAGAAACAGCCGTATCTAGAGATGCCATGATGGAAAGATCTCAAGATGACGGAACTACTGACGGCATGCCTGATGAAGAATCATTTGTTAAAATCAGTAAAGAAGATGCTGATCAAGGAGCCAACACGTCTAAGACAGAGATTCAATGTAATGGAGAGGTATGTCTTACTTAAAACTATTTTATAGTCTTCCATACATTAAGGGTAACCATCACAGACGTTAAGTCAACACGTCTAAGACAGAGATTTAATGTAATGGAGAGGTATTTCTCACTAAAAAGATAAGCCAGTTCCTATTTTTAGCGGTGTAAGATATTCTTGTCTTGTACCCTCCCCCATACAAGACAAGAAAAAAATCACGCACTTTTTCCCGGAAAAAATCTATTCATATCTCTTCATCACGGTTCAAACTTTATTCTCATCAATAAAACCGCGATTCTACTACATTAGTATTTTTAAATTAATTTATGTATACTATTCTGCTAGCTAACGATTTAACTATCGTGCACTTTTTTTTCGCCTCTATTCCAGTCAATTTTTGTTTACTTTGAGTAAATAATAGAGTGCTCTCCCTTGTTAGTAACTAACGTACAGAAAGAAATTATTGTCCCCCGACGCTTCGTCGAAGGGGACTATAGAAATGGGTGTCGTCCGTCCGTCAGTGTGTTTGGTTTCCAGATGATAACTTGTGAATGAAAAGTCAGATTGAAGCTAGGTTTGGTATGTAAGTGTATCTTATGAATATCTAGGTCAAGTTCGATAATGACAATTTTTCGACAATTTTTACTAGAGTTGTGCCCCTTTTTATACCTCAAAATTGCTAAATATTTGGTTTCCAGATGATAACTTGGGAACAAATAGTCAGATTGAAACTAGGTTTGGTATGTAAGTGTATCTCATGAATATCTAGGTCAAGTTCGATAACGATAATTTTTCGACAATTCTTACCAGAGTTACATCCCTTTTTATACTTCGTCCGTGTGTCCTGAATTGGTTTCCAGATGATAACTTGTGAATGAAAAGTCAAATTGAAGCTAGGTGTGGCATGTAAGTGTATCTTATGAATATCTAGGTCAAGTTCGATAATGACAATTTTTCGACAATTTTTACTAGAGTTGTGCCCCTTTTTATACCTCAAAATTGCTAAATATTTGGTTTCCAGATGATAACTTGGGAACAAATAGTCAGATTGAAACTAGGTTTGGTATGTAAGTGTATCTCATGAATATCTAGGTCAAGTGCGATAGCGATCATTTTTCGACAAATCTTACCAGAGTTACATCCCTTTTTATACTTCAAAATTGCTAATATTTTGGTTTCCAAATTATAACTTGTGAACAAAAAGTCAGATTGAAACTAGGTTTGGTATGTAAGTGTATCTCATGAATATCTAGGTCATGTTCGATAATGATGATTTTTCGACAAATCTAACCAGAGTTCTCCCCTTTTTTTACTTCAAAATGGTCCTTAGGTGGTCCCCTTTCAGAATTATTTAAGTCAGGTGAGTGATACAGGCTCACCTGAACCTCTAGTTTCCCTTTGACCAAATTTAACTTTTTTTTTTTACAGATATTTATCGCTGTTGTAGTAAACATTTATAACATATTTATTAAATACATTGTATATTATTATGAAATACATTTAAAATATTGCCAAGACACGGATTCATATGGATAAATTGAATATTTACTTCAATGGAAAAAAAAAATGGGGGTAAACGCTCGATGGAATGTAAACAAACCAATTACAGGATTTTTATTTTTATCAAATATTCTCAAAATGACAGGTAGTTGGACTTTTCATTTATCCCCCCATATAGGATATATGGTTTGTCCGGCTAACTCCTCCTACAGTTTTTGAGCTAGACCTTTTATATTTTGTAGACAGTTAGTACTTACACTGAAGGTGTGCATATTTTATGGATTTTGACTTTCAACAATTTTTTACAAAATTATGGATGCATGAACTTGGACAGATTTGGCTAAATCCATATAGGATATATGGTTTGACCGGCTAACTCCTACAGTTTTTGAGCTAGACCTTTTATATTTTGTAGACAGTTAGTACCTACACTGAAGGTGTGCATATTTTATGGATTTTGACTTTCAACAATTTTTTACAAAATTATGGATGCATGAACTTGGACAGATTTTGCTAAATCCATATAGGATATATGGTTTGTCTAACTAACTCCTCCTACAGTTTTTGAGCTAGACCTTTTTAGCTCACCTGACCCAAAGGGTCATGTGAGCTTTTGTCATCACTTTGCGTCTGTCGTCATCGTCCGCATCTGTAAACTTTTCATACTTTCTTCTTCTTCTTTGAAACCACTGAATTGATTTGGACCAAATTTGGCAGAAATGTTCATTGGGAGGTCCTCTACTAAATTTGTTATTTTGGTGCAGATCAGAAATCCAACATGGCTGCCAGTGCCAATAATGTGTTCTGATTGGTTGAAACTTTGAAAATCTTCTTGTCAGAAACTACTCAGCCGATGGAATTGTAACATTATAGAAATGATGACTGGATGGTCCTCTACTAAAAATTTTTATTTTTGTGCCGATCGCATATCCAAGATGGCCGCCATGACTCGACTTAGTTTTAACATAGAACCCTATGGAAAAGATGTTTAAAAATTGTTTCCTCTGAAAGCAGTAAGTCAATTTAAAGCAAACATGACATGAATGGTCCTTAGGTGGTCAACTTTCAAAATAATGTCATGTGACCCCAACCTCCATCCAAGATGGCCACCATCAACGAACATAGTTTTAACATAGGACCCTATGGAAAAAATGTTTAAAAATTTGTTCCTCTGAAACCAGTAAGTCAATTTAAAGCAAACATGGCATGAATGGTCCTTAGGTGATCAACTTTCAAAATAATGTCCTCCATCCAAGATGGCCACCATCAGCAAACATAGTTTTAACATAGGACCCTATGGGAAAAATGTTTAAATTTTTTTTCCTCTGAAACCAGTAAGCCAATTTAAATCAAACATGGCATGAATGGTCCTTAGGTGGTAAACTTTTAAAATTACGTCCTGTGACCACCGACCTCCATCCAAGATGACCGCCGTCAGCGAACATAGTTTTAACATAGGACCCTATGGGAAAAATGTTTAAATTTTTTTTCCTCTGAAACCAGTTAGCCAATTTAAAGAAAACATGGCATGAATGGTACTTAAATGGTCAACTTTCAAAATTATATCCAGTGACCCAGACCTCCATCCAAGATGGCCNCCATCAGCGGACCATTGGACTGTATGGGAATTTCATTGAAAAACCTTTTTGTGAGAAACTACTCAACAAATTGAATATTTTGCATTATATGAATGTTACTTGGATGGTTCTACACCTGATCTATTATTTTGGTGCAGATTGGAAATTCAAGGTGACCTCCATTGACGGATGAAGTTTAACATACCGGTAGGTCCTTTACCAGAATTGTAATTTTGGTGCTGATCGGTAATTAAACATGGCTGCCAGGGGTAGATAATGTTTTCTGATTCGTCAATCTTTAAAAATCTTCTGGTCAGAAACTACTGATTCAATTGAATTTGTTTTCTGGTGTGAATGATCTATGGATGGTCCTCTACCTAAATTGTAAATTTGGTTCCGATTGGAAATTCAAGATGGCCGCCATAGACGAACAAAGTTTAACATAGAAGCCTACAAGACCCAATGGGAATTTGTACTGAGTTGTTCTTCTCAGAAAGCACCAAGCCAGTTGACTTGATTTGTTCTATGCTGCTCCTATCTGCAAACAGAAAGACTTGAAAAATATGCTTGTTGATAACCTTCTTCAAGAATTAAAACTTAAGCAGTCTAATATACTTACCATGGGAGATTTTAATTTTGACTTTAGGTTTTCAGAATTTATGGAGCACACATTCAATAGTAAGCAAATTGTGTCTTAAGTCGCAAGAAAATATGAATCTTTGTTAGACTTCACGTTCCTAAGGATTTACCCTGCCAATTATTACCAGGTGAGCGATGACAGGCTCTCCAGAGCCTCTAGTTTATTTTGTAGACAGTTAGTACCAACACTGAAGGTGTGCATATTATATGGATTTGATTTTCAACAATTTTTTTACAAAATTATGCTTATATGAACTTAGCCACTGAAACCTGTTAACGTGTAAACAACGCTCCTTATACTTGCGGCTTCCTCCGCCACTAAAACCGACCGCCACGATATGGCTGAAATACTGCTGAAAATGGTGTTAAACCCCATTCAATCAATCAATCAATCGAACATCACATTGTTAGGTACAGATTCATTTATTTCAGTCATTTCTGCTTGATGCTGAATAAGCAAAACATTGGTTTACCCTTTTGCAATTATAACCGCGGGGGCATTGTATGTGTCTTACAGACACAAACTAAGACACAAACCCCTTTTAAAGTCTATGCATAAGTTTTCTACATCATACCTGATGAATAATTTACCATTCCTTCAAATTAAGTTATATTGAAAATCCATTTTGGCTCTTCAAGACGTTTTCTTTGCATTATACCCCTACACATTCCTCAGAACCAAGCCAAAAGTTAAGGTAGTAAATTTGAATTGGGGTGAGGGGAGGGCGGGGGGGGCGGGGTTGAGGTGGATAAGGTTGAGACGGGGCATTCAATTTTCTAGTTTTTAATATAACATAATACTTTATTTTTGGGCTCGCCTGTTAACAAAACACCTTAGATGTCCAGGTAAGCAAAAAATAATCTAAGGTTCCCTGTTTTGCAATAGATCTCTTACCCAGTGTTAGATTGTATGACATTATAACATAGGTAAAATTAACTAGCTATCGCTTGGGATTGAATTTTCACGAAAATAATGTTACCTAAGTTAAAATATCCCACAAACTATGGCTTCCATGAATTTGTAGATATTTCTTAATTTATAAAGTGTTGTGCATTGTATTTACATTTGTGTTTATATAAATTTCAGGTTTTAATGAATGGGGAGATAACCATTGATGATCTGCCACCAACGTTAGATATTTGTCAGGTACGATTTTACATTTAAAAATGTTACTTTTCTGTGATACATATGCTACATCGCTTGGTATAAGTAATGGAGATACTATTTGAAAAGAGATAGGGTTATGGTGTTTAATGCCACTTTCAACAGTATTTCAGTTATATCATGGTGGTCAGTTTTATTGGTGGAGGAAACTAGAGAAAACCACCTACCTGCTGCAAGTCACTGACAAACTTTATCAAATAATGTTGTATCGAGTACATCTGTTCATGAGCGGGATTCGAACTTGCAACTTGATTGCACAGGTTGTTGTAAATCTAACTACCATACGCTCACGGTTATGACGGCCCCAGTATTTGAATAGATTTTACTGAAAACATTATGTATCTTTGTGAAGTGAATCTTGTAAATTGCTTGAATCGTCAATGTGACTGATATGCAGATTCAAGTTTATATAAATTTAAATTGCAGGGTATACTTGGTTCAAGCCTTTGTGATCCAGATATTAAAATTATAAAACATTTTAGACTGTAACAGGAAATTTTTTTAATTGTCTGTGGGAACCAAGCTTAGAAATGCAAATGTATTGGGCATGATGCAGCATTGTGATCTGAAGACTCACTATTTAACCAGTCAAAGTACCTGATCTATTGGGAGTAAGTTATGTAGGTTGGAGTGGGGTATGGTGTTTAATGCCACTTTCAGCACTGTTCAGTTATATCGTGGCAGTCAGTTTTATTGATGGAAGAAACAGGAGTACCTGAAGAAAACCACCCACCTGCCACAAGTCACTGACAAACTTTATCACAAAATGTTGCATCAAGTACACCTCACCTGAGTGGGATTGGAATTCACGTTATTTAACTTGTGCGTGGTCAAGCTTTAATAGTGGGCTACGATAGGCAATAAAATCGTCTGGACCAGATATCTGATACAGACTCTAGTTATTATTATTATTATTATGTTTTAATATTATTTTTCACAAATTTTAGACTGGTGTTCAGCAGGAAGTATCCAGTAATCCTGCTGCATCTATTGTTCTTGCTACCATTGAAACAGATGAAGAGCTGGCAGGAGATGAACTGTTTCTTAAAGAACCAGGTACATAAATTAAAAGGTAAATCAGTAATCAAGGAATAATTACCGAAATATATTAAGTTATTGTTGTCTTGAATGAATTGTCAGTACATGTAGTTGATTATTATTACAGTAAACTTTATGGTAATGTGCTGACTGGGGCTAACACAGCAAGTTATTAAAATACAATTAATTCTATTGTAGTTTGGAATTACCGTAATTGGTTGTATGTTATACACAGTAATGTACAATCTATATATAGGTTGGTGATTTTCTCAGGGTACTCCAGTTTCTTCCACCATGAATCTGATCTCCACATTGTAACTGAAATATTGTTGTACGATAAAATATAGATGTAAATGAACATGAGAGATTATCAAACTTTACACTTAGACACAAATTAAAGTAAAGGAACAGCTTGTAGTAAGAAAGGATATTGATGTAAATGAACATGAGACACTATCTAACATTACACTTAGACACAAATTAAAGTAAAGGAACAGCTTGTAGTAAGAAAGGATATTGATGTAAATGAACATGAGAGACTATCTAACATTACACTTAGACACAAATTAAAGTAAAGGAACAGCTTGTAGTAAGAAAGGATATTGATGTAAATGAACATGAGAGACTATCTAACATTACACTTAGACACAAATTAAAGTAAAGGAACAGCACTTGTATTGCTGTTCTACATTTTACAGTCACAGTAGTCTTCAACAATGAGCATGACTTAAAATGAGTGTGAAACAACCCCTTTTTACTTTTTACTTCTGACAATAAACAATACATTTTGGCATCATTATTTTTGTTTATTTTAATTATTTCAGATGAATTGGAGATGGAATAGATTGTTGTGTATATTACACAGACAGTTTACACTACAGCGTATATCATAGAGTTAACTTTATTACCTACATTGTAGATATTTTTTGTTAAGAAATGCATCTTAGACAATATGTTTGAAAAATTAGATCAGTTTCACTTATCAAAGAGTTTTTTTTTATTTGATGGTGTAACAAAGGGATCACTTGGTCTGTCATCTAGAATTGTCTGTACCACATTTTACTGTAATACTACAGTACTAGTAAAGGTTTTAAATTATTATTATTGTGATGATCCTTATAAGAAGATGTTAATTTTGTAATATATTCTACTAGAAGAACGATATTATATACCTATTATAATCTTTAATCTTTAGATGTGAAAGAAAATTGATAAATTGTCAATCTTGCATCATAAACCTTTAAAAAAAAAGTATGTTTGTTGATTGTTGGTGAAGTGACATTCCATAATTATGTTATGAACCGTCCATAATTAATTATTGAAGTGCTAAGTTTTGTGTATTAGTTTATAGTGTATTTAGGGTTTTGTTTGAATTTTATTATTTTTCAAAGTTAGATTTTTAATCATCTAGTGTCTTTAAGATGAGTCATTTTTAGCTCACATAAGTGAGCTTTTTGCCATGATTGTGGCTTCTGACCTTTGTCTCCATCCTTAGATTTTCATATTTTAATAGTCTCCACTCGAAATACAATCGTCCTGAATATAGCTGAAAGACTGCTCGTTGGACGTTAATTGACTTTTCAATAAAATACAATGATTTTATCAACCCAAACTGGCGACCGACCACTTTTCAAAATTATCTGAAAAATCTACCAACCAACCGTCCAAGACGACCACTAGACAGATAATGAGTTATTTAAGACATATTCTGGGAGATTTTTTTTCTTGAAAATTAGATCAATTTTCATTGCAAAAAAAATTCACCCCTTAAAAATCATCTGCAATCAGGAAATAATTTAATACCTAACTCTCACTTTTTCCTGTGAATTTCCAATTTTACAGATTTTAAAAACAGGAAGTTAAACTGTAATGGTGGAGAATATGACAAAGTCAAAACAACACATACCTCTCTTCTGATAAATATCTAACTATATAATGATACAATAATAGGCTTCCTCTCTGTAGTACACTACTGCCTTGAGATAGTAATACACCACTAAAATATCACACTCAAGAGAGGCCACCCCTCTTATAAGGCTATTATTTCATTAGGATGGGGGGGGGTGTCTTTATAAGAGGGGGACTACGGGGGGGTCTTCTTTATAAGAGGGGAACTACTGTAAGACAAAACAAATATAACGTAATGAGACCCAAAAAAAGTATTTAAAAAATCTTAATTTGAACCAAGCCTGATCTTTGGAGGGTTCTTGGATATTCTAGCAGCCCTGTTGTCTATTCATGACTGCAGCTCTAATTAAATATAGACATTTTTTGGTAAGTAAATAAGTTTTTACAGCTTAATGTCTTAATTTACACTCTGAATTGTCAAATCTTAGATAAACACACTATTGTTGATATGTTTTGCTCGAAATCGACTTTTCCTCGCATCTCGCTTTCGATGCAATATTGCTGTGTGAAATCTATTATTGCAAAACAAATTAACGATATCATATACATTTTTTGTATATACAGTGGAACCTGTCTAATCCGACACACCAAGGGACCAGGGAAATGTGTCGGATTGTACAGGATGTCGGAATACTCTGGGTTTTCTTAGTTAACATAATTACTTTGGGACCATAAGTTTTTGTCGGATGTCACAGGATGTCGGAAAACTCAAGTGTCGGATTGCACAGGTTACACTGTATAATTATTTTTTGAAGTGTAACTTTGTTCATATATAGGCCTATAATTTGTAAGATCTGATGTTTATTTTTACTTATGCTGTTCCACTTATTTGACCTATATAAAATAAATGTGTTACTTACTTTGTTGTGATTATTTATATATTTCTTGTGTGACTTTAACATAATTTTACAAGACATACTATATTTTATATATTCTGTGTTGATTTTGTTTGTCCACAGTTTTGTTTGTAAGTCTGGTATTAGATAAAAGTTATAAACCAACATTGTTTTTTTTTGGTCTGTCCTAGTATGGTGGGGTCCAAACATGAGCTAAGTATATATATTATACATGTCACCAAACTCTCAAGTTTTAAAACAATGCTATCTGTGACTCATTGATACAAATGTTTCTAATTTAAGATAGATATTGATATATTTGTTTAAATCTCTATTTTCAAATTATAGAGCTAACTGATTCTTGTTTTTCAAATTTTTCGATGTTTCTAAAAGGGTGTTTAATATAGATAATGAAGAAATTTGGAACATTTAACGATGTTCTTTAAAAGAGGTTGTCTCCAAAAAAAAAGTCTCAACACAACAAAAATATCACTTTACAGTAGGACTTGTCTGAATACAGACATGAATGATTTTTTTTTGTATTCAAATTGATAATTTAGCTAAGTTCTAGTACCTGTGATATCAATTATTTATTATTTTTTCAATATTTCAGAATTCCATTAATTTATATAAATATCGATTATTATTGTGCTTTCTTTATATTTATTATTTTCATTATATGTTAAGAAAAAAGTTAATTTGAATGCTCTAGTACACCAATACAGAAACATGTATAGTATTTAAAAAAAAAACTGACATCAATCAACGATTTTATTGTTGTAATTTAAGAACAAAGTTAATCTGAATGCTGTATAGCACACTGAAACAGAAATAAATGTATTGTATTTTAGAAAAAATTAGCACACATGGATCAATGATTTTATTGTTGTAAATTAAGATATTTTATAAAAGAAATGTATTTTGATTGTATCAGATTGATATGTTATATACACACTGTGTAAATGTACAATTATCTTTATCTGTAATTTGAACACTTTCTTTTGATCTCGTTGAGTGATGATGTCAATATCAATGAACTGACTTGGATACTGAAAATAATCAGTTAGAGCGACATTAAATGTGTTATGATGTTATATATAAAAACAATAACATCAGTTTTGAAGGCCTTGACAAACATTATTACTAGTATTACAACTCATCCTATTGGACTCACTGCGATACTAGTGTTAATGTCTGTCTCGACCTTCAAAACTGTCCTTATTCTATGTCATTAGATAGAGTTTGTGATACATTACCACATTCTCATGTATAATTTTCAAACATTATGAAGATTTACCAAAATTTAATAATATTCCTTTTGTTACTTGCTTTGTGGCTTCATGGGAAATTTTGCTGAACATGACTCGACCATGTACAGTGTAACCTGTCAAAATCAAACCTCATTGGGACCAGCTTTTGTGTTCTATATACACAGGTTAAATTAATGAATGAAAATTCTGCTTATACAAGATTCTGGTTTATTCAGTGTTTGGTTTAGATAAGTTTCACTGTGTCATCTTATTATAAAATATAATTATCACAATATTGGATAAGGAACTAGTTAGACAGTAATTTTAACCGTAGAATTTTAAAAAGAATGATTCACTTGCCATGAGATACAAGAATAATATTAATAATCGGAAATAAAAATCCATATTCAATTACTGTAAATGTCATTAAATAATTATAAATTTGATTAAAATGTGCATTTTTCGAAAACTTTTTTTTTTTAGAGTTGATGGGATTTTTGTTGTTTGCTGTTTTCCAAAATAGACTATAACAGTAAAAGATATAGATGTAGTTTTTCTATATATTCTTGATTTGACACTAAATTCTCTCTTTGTATTCTTGGGGAACAAATTTTTAACTGAACTCACTGAACACAAAAAGACCATGACATGTGACGTTGGAAATCCAGGTCCTGGCTTGGGACGGGCTTAAAAATGTGGCAAGACACATGTATATAAACAAACGATAAAAGATCTGCCAGTTTTCTTCCACTCAAAAGACCATATGACTTTTGATGACAATTTATGGTCCTAACTGTATATATTTTTTTGTATAATATATAATTGTATCTCATATTATATTACAGTTGTTACTTATAACAGGTAAATAAAGGTGTCAGGTAAACAATAGCTTTATCATACTCTACTCATAAATCAGTTCACTTCCTGTTGACAGAAAATATTGAAAGGGACAAGGGGCTATCGTGGTCGTGATCGTATGGTAGTTAGATATATAACTACATATGCAATCAGTGTCTATCACCACTAACGTTGTGGGTTCAAATCCCGCTCAGGCGAGGTGTACTTGATACAAAATTATGTGATAAAGTTTGTCATGGTTATGGTGTTTAATGCCACTTTCAACAATATTTCAATTATATTGTGGCGGTCAATTTTATTGGAGGAAACCGGAGCATCTGGAGTAAACACTGACCCATCGCAAGGGATAATTTTATTAATTAATTTGAAATAACCCTTTATGAATGAGTCCAATTGTTCTGCATGATAAAAACAGTATTAATGCAGTGTTTTAAAGGGTAAAGTTTATGTGTATTCAGTATTCTTGGGAACTGCTCTGGAAAACTTGCCTTTTTCCTAGTTTCATAGCCTTATCCATTTAAATTATATTTTTTAAGACACTACTCGAATATTGTATATTAACTTGAATGGAAATGGTTTTCTCCGGGTACTCTAGTGTCCTCATCCAATAAAACTGACCGCCACGATATAACTGAAATATTGTTGAAAGTGGCATTAAGCACCATTACCACTACCCCCTACTTTAATGGACTAAATAATAGTGGATTGGAATAATTGACAAATACGTTATATCTAATATCTGTTTATATTATAAGTTAATTAAATATTAAGACTATATTAGAGTAAATCAAATACTATAGTGAGGAGGCACTACATTTTTTTTTTT
>MJUT01038701.1:755084-786241 GCA_002080005.1 Gigantidas platifrons | reverse complement strand
GTGTGAGCAGTTTGATTGTTATAAATCTCTGTGTGAGCAGTTTGATTGTTATAAATCTCTGTGTGAGCAGTTTGTTATAAATCCCTGTGTGAGCAGTTTGATTGTTATAAATCTCTGTGTGAGCAGTTTGATTGTTATAAATCCCTGTTTGAGCAGTTTGATTGTTATAAATCTCTGTGTGAGCAGTTCGATTGTTATAAATCTCTATGTGAGCAGTTTGATTGTTATAAATCCCTGTGTGAGCAGTTTGATTGTTATAAATTTCTGTGTGAGCAGTTTGATTGTTATAAATCCCTGTGTGAGCAGTTTGATTGTTATAAATCTCTGTGTGAGCAGTTTGATTGTTATAAATCTCTGTGTGAGCAGTTTGATTGTTATAAATCCCTATGTGAGCAGTTTGATTGTTATAAATCTCTGTGTGAGCAGTTTGATTGTTATAAATCCCTGTGTGAGCAGTTTGATTGTTATAAATCTCTGTGTGAGCAGTTTGATTGTCACCAGCACTCCACTGTCAAAAAAATTCAGATGGGATGCACATACCCAGGAGTATCCAAGTTTGAAAAAAAGTCTTTGTCATGCGAGTCTCAAATGCATTGGTGCTAGGTTTTGGAGAATTGCTGTGGCTATGGATAGAATAAAGTTTGATTAGATGCTTTTCAGTCATTTTTGAGTGTTATGTTAGAGTTATGGTCTTTGAATACCCTTCGTCCATTTTGTTTCTAATTTTTAACATGTCAAATCAACTTTCAGTTTCAATTTTGTCGATTGTCTTATGTTGTTGTTGTTCAGAAGTTTTGTTGATTAGTTCTATATAAAAATGATGTTTGTTTCCTTTTTTTTTACCTGTAATAATATGATATTATGAAGTTCCACAATATAACCAACCGCTACAAGATAAACTAATGGAAATCTCTTCTTGTTTGGGACAAGGATTTTATTGTTGTTTTTGTTTAATGCCACTTTCAGCAATATTTCAGCTATATCATGGCGACCATTTTTAGTGGTGGAAGAAGCCGGAGTACCCAGAGACAACCACCGACCATGGGCATGCAACTGGTAAACTTTATCACTTGCGGCTACAAGTCGAGTGCACACTTTTTTATCCCCTCGCCAATGAAGTTGCGAAGGGATATAGTAACGCTACCGTCCGTCCGTCCTTCCGTAACATCCTTGTAAACACTCTAGAATCAACATCTTTCAATGGATTTTGACCAATCTTGGTACATACTTAGTCCTTAAGAGAATCTGGAACCCTATTGAGGGGATACACCACGCTTTGCATTGCCCTTGTAATTTACAAAGCAGGGCGCGAACCCACGTCGTATTGGTCATGGGTATAAGTTGTTTGGTAATCCAACTACTTAGCTCATTGAGCCACCCGGGTCCTTGTTTGGGACAAGGAGAGAGGGGTGTGTATTATACATACATGTGTATAGTACATGACCTTCTAAAGTTTTCACTATATTACAAAGGCACTAATAAAAAATTGAAATTTCAAATTTATTTTAAATTTCAAAGTTATAACAATAAAATTTATAATGACATATTTTAACATGACAATAACTTTATCTGATGTAAGCATACAAATATTTTAATTTGTATTTTAAAATATTGTTTTTAACTCGTTAAGAAGATGTCTGTAAAAGTTAATGTACAGTGAAAGACTTCATTTTCCAGCATACATACAACTTCTTCAAGAAGATTTTTATACAACCTACAATTTAAGTGTTTTGTACATTCCTTGCATCTCTGGAAACTATCTCTTTTTGTCTTAATCATTTTTCTCACTTTGATGGATTATATTTTAAATGTACTATTAAAAACTGTTTTGTGGGTCACAATAAAAATGCACATTATCTTGTATATCACGGTTAAATGAAACAAAACGTGGATCACAGTTTAAATGTAAATCATGTTTTTTGTGGATCACAATTTATAATGTAAAACATTTTTTTTCGTGGATCACACTTATAATGTAAAACTTTTTTTTTCGTAGATCACAGTTAAGATGTAAAATGCCTTTTTTGTGGATCACAGTTTATAATGTAAAACATTTTTTTCCATGGATCACAGTTAAAATGCAAATCATGTTTTTTTCGTAGATCACAGTTGAAATATAACACATTTTTTCGAAGATCACTGTTAAAATGTAATCATGATTTTTTTGTGGAACACAGTTAAAAACTATAACACTTCCACTTGTGATTTCTTCCTGAAGAATGTTTTCTTCTGTTTTGCAGCCAGTTCTGCCTCTAACCGTTTCTTCTCTTCTTCTGCTGCTTTTGTTTGTATCTCTGCAACTTCATCTAGAAACTATAAAAAAAAAGTAATATTGTGATTACAATTTTATATTCAGTAAAAGAGTTAGTCCCCCTTGTATGATTTTGATACCATAATTTTTGTCTATATAAAAATATGATAAATTTACAACTATTATTTTATTATCAGTACAATAATAGGACCAATTTCATCATTAGGGGCTGCCGCGATTGTATGGTACTTGGATTTACAACTACCTATTCAATCGGTTCTTATCATCATTAATGTTGTGAGTTCGAATCCCGCTCATGGCAAGCTGTACTTGATATAACATTATGTGATCAAGTTTGTCAGACTTGCGGCAAGTCAGTGGTTTTCTCAAGGTGCTCTGGTTTTTTCTGACCTTCACGGTATAACTGAAATAATGTTGAAAGTGATGTTAAACACCATAACCCTAACTCTCACGGAGAAGACATTTCTGAGTTGTAAAACTTGTGTCTGATCCATTTGTTGTTATTATTAACAATAAAAATAAGTTTAAATTTAAATCAAATCTCACCCAATTTCATTAGATTAATGAGTGAATATGACACAATGATAATAATTTCAATAGGTTTATGAATAACATTACCAATTTCAATAGGTTTATGAGTTTGTGTATTGGCACAGCGAGACAAAAATTTGGAAACAATTGATGGAAGCCATAATGTGTTGTGAGATTTTCTGTCTAAAATGACCTTCCACAATAAAAAAAAAAAATGTATATATTCTTGAGAAAATTAAACATAACAGTGCTAGATTAAAGACAACACATTTATTTTTATCATTTCCAGATAAATCATTAAATTACCTCTGGTTTTCGTTTATCTCTCTTCACATCTACTGTCCAATCCATGAACAGCTTGGCACCATGTGACTGTGCTATGTCGTTATTCTATTTAAAAAAAAAAACACATATATAATTAATAAGACTTCTCCATCTTCTTAACAAGATAGATAAGATTCATCTGATTCAATTTCAAATGTGTCGGTGATGTAATGTTTAGTGTGCTTGCCTCGAGTGTGGTAGATCGTGGGTTCGAGCCCCAATCAGGTCAAACCAAAGACTATAAAATTGGTATTTGTTGATTCTCCGCTAAGCATGCATCATTAAGAAGAAAGAGCAAAGACTGGTTGGCTCGGAATCAGGATAATGTGTCTGAGTGGAGTGACATGTCTAACCACGGACTGTTGTTTCAGTGAGCTAGCACTCTAAAAATCCAACTAAGCGTGTTGGTCTAGAACAAAGCGGACATCATCAGCATGTCATTGAAACACTGGCATTAAAAGACAATCACTCGTTCACTCTGATTCAATTTACACAATATTAATTATGTGATTCCAGAGTGGTCTCCCGTTCACTTTTATGATAGATTTGAGTTTTAGTTGGAAAATCAACCTTAAAAATACCAAGCTCGGTTTGAATTGGTCGCTTGAAAATATGAACTCTGGCATGACCCCATATACGATGTCGTTAGATGTTAGTGTATCCCCAAATAAAAATAATAATAAAACGATTCAACAAACATCTAATTAAGAAATAATTGTATAGTATTTGAAGAGTTGACAGTGTCAATTGGGGAATTGATGGTTGCAAATGCAGTTTTATTTGTATTTGTCGACTGATATTTGCGACAATCAAATTCCAAATTGACGTGGAGACTCTTCAATACAATATTGTTATTTCTATTCTAATGTAATACAAAAAATGATTTTATTGAGCATTAGAAAGACTAGAAATTGCAAAAAACTAAAATGTCATAAAATACTATCGATGTCTTTGGCACACAAACTTCATAGAAAATCATAACGTTATTTGAAATTTTCAGCGTGGAATGTAAACACTGGATGTTATTTTGTAACATGTACGCTTCCATTTCGGATAAAACCTAACAAGAAATTATTTCAAAGGTAGGTGATGTCTTTATTCTCTATCATATTGTAGTAATTGACATGTCGAATTTCAAGAATTCATTATGGTGTCTCATTCATACTAGAGCCCTTAGTTACGACATGTCCATTGTGGATTTGACAGAAAATAACAGCCAATGAAAAAAAGTGAAATATAATAATTGGATTCGAATTTTAATTTGATTGTAACACAATGGAAAACATTTTCGAGGCATGGTATGACAAAATACATACTCAAATATAGGTGTCAAACCACTAATTGACCAATCAGAGCTTAGAACATATACAAAAGTAGTCTTTTTTAAAGAAAAAATGTGCTTTTGCTTTGTAGTATGTATTTTGAAAAATATTAATGGCACAAACAAAATTGGTATATATAAGGATTACTTTGAGCTCAAATTTGGTTGCATTTAGTTGTATTTTAATCCTTTATGGAGGTCTTGATGCATGACCTACACATATTGAAATTCCGGGAATGATGTTGCTATTTTTAGAGTAGGGGATGTCCCAGAGCATGGCATTTTACTGCAAGACTTTAAACATCCCATGATATTTTGACAGAATGTAGAGGAATCATGTACGTTTCAGAAAATATATGGTGCTGGAAAGGTTAAACTTCAGACAAAATGGCCAGGTAGACTCGAAAAAACATAAATTTAGTAGAAAACCTAAAGAAATTAATTAGTGGTTTCACACCTAGAGGCATGTGTAACATTGTTGGGAGACTTAATATTACACTTACTAAATGCTTTACTCTAGGGAGACTTAATTAATATATCTCTTACCAATTCTTTACTCTTTTTCTTTGATTCTGACATTTCTTGATTCTTGACTTCTTTAGGATCTAACAATGGAATATCTGTGTCTCGTTTCTTCCACGTTTTAGGATCTAAGTACCATGAACCATATTTAAACTTGACCCATGTTGGCTCATAGTTTCCACTATATTTCTGATAACAAAAAAGAGAAAAAATTGTGATTTATGAATGATTATATTTGAAAAACATTCATAAATAAACACCTAATTTAAGCATATTTTATTGTCAGATATATACAATTGGTTTGAACACAAGTTTTACAACTTATATTAACATCTGGAATCTTTAATCAAACTTGCAAATTTCTAGACATTTTTTTTTTAACTTTTTTTTTAATAGTTGTTGCTGGTTTTTAAATATTCAAATTGTATGCCTCAGTCTGCACAGTGTTGGGTAAAGTATTTTTTAAACCCTCTGACAAAAAAATATTGCTGTGTTTTCTTCTATATACTAATGCAGCTTCTGGTTCAATGAAATAGCTAGTAACTTCATTATCAGTTGTAACAAAACAACTTCACAGATTAACTTTTCTTTATTCAATATTATGGTATCTTAACCTTTTACCAATGATTTGTAAATTTTCCCTTGATCTTTGCACACGATATTATCTATTATCGCTATTTTGTTTATTTTCCCTTTGATGTTTAAAACCAATATATTTCATATCACGTAAGCGCATGAGATGATTCCAATTATCGCTAAGCGTTGTCAAGGACGCACGTAGTAATATCGCTGTTTTCTAATATGACCTTATAATGACGTCACATTACCAAATCCTTGATAAACATACTATCATAGCGATAAAATAATTAAAGATGTTTTTTAAAACTCGAGGACGTTTCTCAGCCATCTCTCATCTCAGGGGCTTTGCCCTTCGATGAGAGATGACTGAGAAACGTCATCGAGTTTTAAAAAACATCGTTAATCACTAATCGTTAATCAAGCTACCACCATGATACAAACATATTATCATTGATTATCATTGATTTCTAACATAACGTTACATTGAATATTGACGTCACTGTTCAACATGATTAATAATACACTACCCTCCCCGTAACATCTGGTAAAATTTTAACAGGGCCAATATCACCTTAATATTATTGCAGTACATACATAAATTCTCTGATTGGTTGATAAATTTTTTAAATATATTCATATACCAAAGTTCATCTGGACATGACCTATTATCAGGTTCTATCAGATGTTGGGGGAGTGTAGTATATTATAACAGCTGAGTTTAATCAGATTGCACTTCTGTTTTGCTCGTAATGGATTACTCATTGCATCTCACATCTCAGGCTTCCCCTCTGATACGATATTGATATGAGATATCAGTACATCATTGAATAATAACCACTAATTATAGAGTCATACAATTGTAAACATACCCATTTATCAGGACTTTTCTTATCTGTTGGTATACTCTTTGTTGCCTGTTGTTGTTGGGCTACATTTGCCGTGGCTCGTAATTCCTGAGGAACATTAGTTAACTCTACTACATGGATAGGAACAGATAACGCAGGCTTAGTTTCATATCCACTGGCAAACAAACTAGTTATAGTAGATTCTTCCATATTATTTTTATTAGATTCACCACCTAGGTTGGCTACCCAGTCACAAAATTCTTTTGTTACTTTCTTTATATGTTCACTCTACAAAAAAGGGAAGAAAACAAATCAATATGTCATATTCTATAAAAAAAAATGAAAAAACAAACAAACAAACAGACAAAAACAACAACTGCATTTTCAAACCTCATAATGGAAAGTCACATGTTCTTTCTAAAATCATACAGTCCCATATTTTTGTCATTATGTTGTAAAAATCAACAGACTTTGGTACCATATTCAGCTGCATATAATGTGCATCACCATTTAATAAGCACCCCTTTTATGCCCTAAAAAATCACAGGAAAAAGCTTGTTCATATACCAGGATGATTTCTCAAAAATAGTTGGCTCTAAATCTAATATAAAAAAAAATGAAGAATACAGATATATGACAAGAATATCTTCACTTCCAGCTGAACAGGGGCATAACTCTGGACTCATTAAATACATAATAGCCAAAATAAAACTTTACTGGTGCATTGTGGTAAAATATATTGTGCAAACAATTTAAAACAATTGGCCATACTATCGATTGTTATGATAGTAATATTTTCTAGTAGACTACCTGAGATTCTACTTGTGTGGATTTCACATCTCCTTTCTTCTTGTCTTTTTTATCCTTCCATCTGTACGGGTGCTTCGGTATTTTCTCTCCACTGTAATTAAAACAAAAATAATTTACTTTACATGACCTTCAAAATTATAACAATTATTACAAATTGACCATTGAAACCCTTGGCCTGCAGGTCTCTGAAAACCTTACAGCTTGAGGTGGTTAACGAATCATGAACAGATGGCTGACAGTGGTGTTCGGGTTGTGGTCAAAAGTTAAAACAATTCGGCCACCCAGACACCTCAATCTTTAAAATTTATGAAAGATGAATTGTAACCAAATGTCATTTTCTAAATTCATGTTTTTGTATCAAACTGAAATCCAGGAACAACTATTATTTTAGATTTAAAGTAATGAAGGACAGAGTAAATGACAGGACTACATTAAAATATTTACGGTACCCAATATTATCTGTTTCTTGTAATGAAGGACAGAGTAAATGACAGGACAACATTAAAATATTTACCCACAATTATCCATTTCTTGTAATGGAGGACAGAGTAAATGACAGGACAACATTCAAATATTTACCCACAATTATCTGTTTCGTGTAATGAAGGACATCTCTTGTAAATGGCAGGACTACATTAAATTATTTACCCAAAATTTTCCATTTCTTGTAATGGAGGACAGAGTAAATGACAGGACTACATTAAAATATTTACCCAAAATTATCCATTTCTTGTAATGGAGGACAGAGTAAATGACAGGACTACATTAAAATATTTACCCAAAATTATCCATTTTTTGTAATGGAGGACAGAGTAAATGACAGGACTATATTAAAATATTTACCCAAAATTTTCCATTTCTTTATCTTTGTCATCTCTCACAGATTTATTATCTTCATCTGATTTATTTGATTTCCTTTCATCTTCGTCTTCCTCTGCTATTTCATCATCAAATTCATCTCTCTCTGATCCTTCCTCTGACATCATGTTTATCTCTGGGTCTAACAAATCTACTATCATATCAAACAGCTGTAATGTACAATAGGTGTAATATTTATAATTTCATCACTGACTACTTATTTGGGTCTAGGGGCCGTCGTGTTCATGATTGTATGGTAGTCCAATTAACAACTACCTGTGCAATCAGTGACTATCACCACTAAAGTAGTGAGTTCGACCTCCGTTCATGGTGAGGTATACTCGATACATTATGTGATAAAGTTTGTCATTGACTTGCGACAGGTCGGTAGTTTTCTTTGGGTATTCCTGTTTCCTCCACCAATAAAACTGACTGCCACAATATAACTGAAATATTATTAAACACCATTAACCAAACCAACCTTATTTGGGCCTAAAACCACAAGCTTTTTTGAAAATTCACATAATAAACAGGTGATTGCTCTATACACGTCAAACATTTTAGTTGTGTTACTGGCACTGGTTGGCTTTGTAGTGTTTTATTGTACTTTAATTATAAGTATCTTAATCCCTTTTTTTTTAACTTGTGGCACCTTAGTGGTAAAAAAAAACATAGATATCAATTTTAGTGTGGACAACACGTTTCTGGAATAACCTTCATCAGATACGTTCAAAATAGAAAGAGTGGTAAAAGTCATTGAATTCTAACTCCAGGCCTAACATCACTGACATCAGGTTGCTCACCACTAACCACCTTAAGGAGTTAAAATTTCAAGACAAGTGGGTTAAGGGTCAGGGGTTTCACCCTTCAGTTTGTTATAACTGACCAGCTCCACCCCTCCCCCCCCCAAAAAAAAGCTTGGTAGTTACAATATAGCTGGAAAATTGCAGAATGTAAGCAGCTATAAACAAAACCAAAACCAAAATCTGACAGTATTAATGGGTGCATGCATTTTCATTGGAATCAAACATTTTCATGGGTAACTTTGATGTATTTGATGTAGGCTAATTATCTAAGAAACAATAGGAATTTCTATACAGTATGTCATTTTAAATTTGGATTTGTGCTTTTCATATTTTGTTCATAATTTTCAGTCATGGACTACAAAATTTGGTACAACCAAACAACAAACAATAATTATAATTCACAACCCCATTCACAGCGAGGTGTACTTGATAAAACATTATGTGATAAAGTTTGTCAGTTACTTGTGACAGGTTGGTGGTTTTCTCCGGGTGCTCTGGTTTCCTCTGCCAATAAAACTGACCGCTACGATATAACTGAAATATTGTTGAAGTGGCGTTAAACACCATAAACCAAACCGCAGTGTTGGTACTTGATTAAGAAACTGAAATTATAATTCCTTTAGGCATAACAAAGACATTCTGTACTTACATCAGGTGGACAGTTTTCCTCAAAATGTGGATACAGGGCAAGTGGATGTTGTGTTAGACCATACTCCACTTCATCAATATGATCCCTCATCTGTTGTTGTAAAGGAGTCTGTCTGGAGTAACACATCTGGTGTTTTGTAAACCTTTTCCTTACTGCTGGCTGTTTGACAGAATTCAAATTATCTCCGCTACCTTTAATATTTGGCCCTGGCCCTTTAGATCCCTATAAAAATAATTGTTTCACTTTAATCAACAAGTCACAAAAAGAAAATTAGTATATAACATTGTAACACTTAAAAATATTATCTTTATCTTGTGGCGAATTCCTTGATTTTTATTCTGAATTTACTACATACAGGAAAATTTTATTTTATCAAAAATTATTTTTGTCCAAAAACTTTCCCATGAAAATACAAAAAAAACATAAATCTGCTTAGCGTGGATGAGTTTCAAAATTTACCCTTTGGTATCCAGACCATATATTGTATATAAAAATCCTCTTAATACAGGTTTGACAAAATACCTCGAATTAATTTCCATATTTCTATAACTATCACATGTACCTTTAAAATGATATCTCCTTCCACTGGTGGAGGATAGCCATCTCTAAAGTCATCAAGTCCATCTTTAACAAACAACCAATTCCTTCCTACTAGATGTTTAGATGTATCTGTTGGCTTCAGTGATTTAATAAACTTTGTCTTTAATCTTTCTTTATACCTAAAGTGGTAAGAAATAGTGATAATAAATCTATTATAACTTACCCAAGTAGTCAGTTTTTGGTTTGTCAGAGTGATGATCGAAGTTATTTGTGTTAAATAGAATACCTGTCTTATAACTGGTCTACCTAGCTGTCATCATCAAATAACTTTACAGATATTTTAAATGTAGAAACGTGTACCTCTTATTCAGTAGAATAAAGCCAATTCCACAATTATGGCCTTCATGAAAAGTTTATATCCATAAATATCACATTGAGAAGGAGATATTTCTCCAACCCAGAATGATTTTTTCCTTTGAGGTACAAACAGAGTACACCTTGCAGTAATGGGCCGTCATGGTCTTGTTCGTATGGCAGTTGCAATTACCTGTGCAATCAGTGCGTATCACCACTTAAGTAGTGAGTTTGAACTCCTTTCATAGCGATATGTACTCAATACAACATTATGTGATAAACTTTGTCAGTGACTTGTGGCAGGTCGGTGGTTTTCTCTGGGTACTCCGGTTTCATCCACCAATAAAACTGACTGCCACAATATAACTGAAATATTGTTGAAAATGGCATTAAACACGATAACCCTCATCAGCCTTGCAGTGAAATAGGCATGAACCTCTACCTCGATGGTGCAACTAACTATTAGACCACCTCTATCTGGATGATAATGAAAAAAAGTCAATAATAAAATCACCTGGTGGCAGCTTAATATAACCATGTAGCATATCAACATGTTCTTTTTTTACATAAAATACTGCTTGTTTGACATTAGTAACAAACAATCAATTCTGAATTCATAAAATTGCATGATTCCGGTTAGAAAAGACTAAGAATTCTATAATACTTGTTCAAGAATTACAATAAGGAAATTTAACAGTAAGTGCATATAATATCTATATTCCGCTTATGTTGATACCATACACAATAAACTGTAATGAAAAGTTTTAAGGTATGAAAGTGGTAATCAGAAGCCGTAAATCAAAGAAGGACGAACAAACAAAATACAATGGCCAAAAGAACAAGGATGAAAGGACAAACAATGATCCACAAAACAAATAAAACTAATGTTAGCCCCAATACAAGTTGATGCGGCCTTACAGCAGATGCGGCCTTATATAATGTGGCCTTATGTAAATCTGGCCTTTTATCAAATGGATGTTTCGTCCGTGAGATATTTTTAGTATATATACGCTATACACTATTATACACAACAACTACGCTAATATTTATGTGACTGATTTTAGAGAAAAGAATAATTAAAAAATAAAAGTTTTATTTAAATTTAAAATATTGTTTAAATATTTGTGGATATGATGAATAAATATATTCAGATAATCAGCGTAAATATTCATGACATAATGGAACTTGCAGTGTTTTCACAATATTTACTCGAAACTGAATATGAAAAGCCATAATAAATCGTTATTATTTTAACAATTTTTAATTAGTAATTTTTGGTAATAATGACGGAAATCATTTCCATTGAAGTTGATGATTAGAAAAACAATTCAGATTCCTTAGATGTTGTCTTGTAATTAATTATCATTTGTTTAATACTAATGCTGTAATAGTCGTATAATTGCACAATGTGTCAGTTTTTATCCATAGTTACACATAATTCTTAATTGAGGCCACATTTGTTTAAGGCCAGACTGTTGTATGGCCACATGATCTTGAAAGCTATTAGCCCAATGTATATTATTATGAATATGATTCAGTTTCATTCGGAACGTCGGAAGACTAGCAATATTCTGAATATTATACATGCCAATGCATTTTTGTTTGCACAATCAACAGAAATCTGGAAAACAAAACATAACTTTAAGTTTTTCCAGTGTCCAAACATAACATAAACATGGTATTGTTGTCTAAACGAAAGTCTTATGACTATCCTGACTATGGTCGCATCTGCACTTAATACCAGAATAATACCGTGCCCCTGGACATGGCATGATATCAAATACACGATATTACAGAATAAAAACTGTTTGTTTTAAATATAGACCAGTTTTATAATAAAGGGACTGGAGGTAAAGGTGAAGTGTTTACGTTTGTTTTGAAATCATCATACCATTCTTGTGGTCGGATCTTTTTATCTGTGACTGTTTTCACGAGAGCAAGGTCATATTTTCTCTCTGCCATCCTGTTAAATATAATCAAGGAGGCAATTTTACAGCAGAATTATTAAATATCTATCCCTCCATTAATTCTAAATTAAGATTATGACATTTTAAATCTTTTAAGTCACATCGTTGCTAGGGAATGCAGATCTTTTGTGATGAAGTCGCGAAAGCTATACATGTACTATTCGTATCCAATTCATTTCGTAACCTGGACAGTTCGTACCAAGGTAAAATAATTATATTGTGTTGATTTGTGTAGAATATTGTACGTGTATTTATGTTTATTGTAATAACAAAAAGGAATTAAATTATTTATTTTCTATCTTTCCTGTCCTCTTTAATGTTTGCATGTGTAAATTAGCGACACTAAAGCATATTCACTAATTCATGGTGATTAAAACAGTTTCACGCGGACGTCTAACAGGACATCCTTTAAACCAGTACTTGTCTATAGGAGTGTTCACCAATTCAATTAGTGATGTCATAATCACTAATTTACATAATCAATAATGATTTATTAGTGGACAAAACACTTTTTTTTATTTCAAAACATTCATATTTTCCATGTCTATTGACATTTGTAAAATTTTGCAAAAAACACAACACAGAAAACTAAAAAGATGAGCGACAAGAGGTGCAAGACAGTTCGGCACCAAGACATTTCGGCACCCATTGAAAAAGACAGTTCGGCACCAAGACAGTTCGATATCAAGACAAATCGGTACCGCATTTTCTTTCAAACAAACGTGATTATCTTTTTTAAAAATAAAATCAAAGAAAGTTAAAACCAAAAAAAATAACAAAAAAACATCAATGATCATTTAAATGCAATCAAAACATAATTGATTTAAATATTCTTTAAAAGAAGCCATTATTAACTCTCTTAATTAAGATCAAAAGCAGTGATCAAATGTTTACAGCTTTTGTTTACATTGTTGATTGTTTGATCTTTAAACATATAACGATAAGAAAATTATGTGTATGGATTTTTATTGTTTTTAGAACCTACTTCACTTTATTTACAAATAGGCAAGAAATAATTTTTGTCAGATTTTCACAGGCGCTTGTGTAGAGTCAAGAATATGCTCGCTATGTACCAAAAATATTTTCGGTACATAGCGAGTAAATGTTTGACTCTACACAAGCGCCTGTGGATTTTCATGGAATTTGTATTGCTAAAACAGAGAATTTCACCATTTTTTTTCTAATAACTTTGAAATATTTAGTGTAATTCATGATTCATGAGTTTTGTTAGTAAAATCAATAAAAAAAACACAAGTGCCGATTTGTCTTTTAGAGGTGCCGAACTGTCCGGGTGCCGATTTGAGTTGGTACCGAAATGTCTCGCATAGGTGCCGAAGTGTCCTGGTGTCGATTGGTCCCGGTGCCGAAGTGTCTAGAATTCGCGACAAGGCCCCCATATAAAACCTGGGCCGGACTCAAGTGCTGTTGAAGGGTTCTGTATTTTACACATAATTAAACTGCTTTAATAATATGCTAAAATTAAAAAATATAAATATTTATGAATTGCACTTGTGTTAAAAGGATAGTTTAATATTTTTGTTTACCTCGGAAAGAATTTAGTATTATTTTGTGAAACATAGAAATTGTAACAAGTTAAACCATAAGAGATCAATTGGAAAATTTGTTAATCAGTTGCAACCACACAACGAAGTAAGATCATGCGACCTAATGACAAAAATCAAATCAAAAAATCAAAAAGTTTTATTTAAAGTCGGTACATTTTATAACAGCACAACATAAGCTCTCAAGAGCTTTTCAAACCGACATGCATAATACAATTACATAAATACAGCACAATAAAACATGACATGCAATACAAATACATATACTTGGTATCCAGGTGATATTTATTCATACATTTCTGTCTTGACCTCGGGACCCCTACAGCCAGTGCGCGTGTGGCAAGTGCCTCGCTGTGCACTAACTGTCATAGGATCAGAAGTCAATACAGAAAATAGATGCCCACATTTATAGCATACATTACACATACAAGTACATTCATGCAAATTATAAGCAGTCTAAAATTAAGCAAAGAGGCAAATCAACTCAAAACACACATAAAATATTTGAACTTTTAAAACATTTATGTAGAAATAGCTAAGCACTATAAAAATTAAGCAAAGAGGCAAATCAACTCAACACACATAAAATATTTGAACTTTTAAAACATTCATGCCTATTATCCTCCGCTTTATATAAGATCAAGGTACCAGGTGACTTTATACAGTCAGTAGGTGTATAACATCAAAATTATACACATGGCTTTTTTTCTTCTTTTTTTGAAATCCGAAAAAAAAAACACTACGTAAATTAGCCTTAGTTATGAGGAGGCAGTTATTCAGGTGAGATCTGGGGGCCGTCCATGTCCCCATAAGAAGAGTTTGCAGATAGGGGAAAGCTGAGCAAAATCCATGATTTTGAAAAATCCCACCACTTATTTTGCGTCTAGACAGAATAGTAGAACTGAACTTTGGAAAACAGAGAACCTAATACAGCTGATTTGTGGATTGTACGTCATTTCCTTTTTTTTAACAACTATGAACATGAAAACATAGAGACTTTATCTAGAGGCTTCTGTTACCGTTTGTATCAGCGGAAGAGTTGTATTTTATCAGCCATCTGATATCTGTTTTAGACCTTTCTGAAGTTGAAAACTTGTTTTTATATGGCACTGTATATAACCTTTTTCCCTTTTACATTCAGTGATTTGGAAGATGATAAGACGAGATAGATTTGACACTGTATATAGCATTTTTACTTTTTACCAAGGACGTATATAGAACGTTATAAACGTCCTTGTTTTTACACATAATGATTTTTTTATGATTTGAACTTTTACATACATGGAATGCGTTAGTTTTATGATTTGGACTTTTACATACATGGAGTGCGTTATTTCACAGTTATAATATATATATATAGAGAGAGAGATGTTCAAGTTATGGTACTGGTGAAGACGCCGGAAGGCGGTTCTTCTGACAGAGGAGGAAGATACAGAACAGGTAATTTCAGGAAATGATGATTGAAAAAAAAATCGATATTATAAATGCAAAGATAAATGTGACAAATCAACACTCTCTATTCAAAAACAGCGCGGCCCATGAACAATCAGGTCTATTCCAACTGTTCATTAACTTGATTGAGATTGTCAAAAGCCAGAGCGATCTTGTGGGGCACAGATGCGTTCCATTTTTTATCACTGGAGTGGTCATTACTTCACCACTGGGTTACTTCTGTGATCGAAATTTACTCTGAAGCGTTGATTTGTATGAGGTGGCATCAGAATGTCCCCTTGTTTTGCCCTAAATTTCTTGCAATATGTCAAGAACATTTTCATAATGCTTCGGAAGCTATGTCACAGTGTCCACTCGCAAGATCCACATGGTTTCACAAAGTACCGACAAACAACGCTTTTCCTGGACGAAAATACGCTCATCTTCGTCATATCAAATTATAATTTATTTTCAGTTGGCATGTTCAACTTTGATTTCATAATGTTCTTTCTTTTACTGGAACCATTGATAAACCACGAAGTTTTCCCCCCGAATCGCCTCGAAATTTCGAATAGCCGGAACATTTTGACCACTATTGACAATCACTAAGTATAAGACAATATGATCTACAGTATACAAAGTATTTTGCATCAGACAATTCTTTGGTAATACGATTTATCACACCTGTTACCTCACCGGACATTATTGTCCCCTCTAACTAGGTCAGATCGAAACTAACCACTCACACCGAGTCTATATATGATTTGATCCCTCCCAGTATTTACTAATTGCACGAATGGCATATAAACATGTCTCCGTGGATCTAGAATATATATTATGTTTTCATTTACCGTATTATTTTTTAATCATTCAACCTCATTGGTGGTGTAATGGTTAGCGTGCTTGCCTCGAATGTTAGATTGTGGGTTCGAGCCTCGATCGGGTCAAACCAAAGTCTATGAAATTGGTATCTGTTGTTTCTTCACTAAGGATGTAGTATTAACCTAAGGAGAAAGGGTAAAGACTGATTGGCTCAGAATCAGGATAACGTGTCAGAGTGGGGCGACATGTCTACCCGCGGACTGTTGTTTCGGTGAGCTAACATTATAAAATCAAACTAAGCGGATCTCATGATCATCTTATTGAAAATTAACTTGTTCTCACCATTATATAGCTGAAAAATTGCTGAGTTGGCACTAAACAACAATCACTAACTCACTTAATAGAAATTCAGTCCATTTGAACATTCCTTTACGTTTCCGTTCCATTTTCCGTTTCCGATTTTTAGTAACACCCCACAAAATATTAATTTTGTCATTTTTAGAGATCCAAGAATGGAGCATTTGAAGTGTTAATTTCCAGATTATATACGTGGTACAACTCCCACAAAGTGTCAGATCAATCATACATATAACTATGACCTTGATAAATTAGTTTTAAACAATAATTGCTAAAATTAGTAAGAGTTATCTACCGATGACTGAATTTATCGACATTTGTAGCTTACTTTAACAGAATGATTATATTTATCATTGCAAAAATTGATAGGAAATGTGTACAACTGGTGTACCGTAAGTTGCAATTGCTGTGTTATGGGTGTACTGTCTCTTTATCGTTAAGTGTACTGCCTATTGAGGTGAACAGCATCAACAGTAGATGCATAATTTAAGACCACCCTATCCAACAGTACTCCATTAGATGTATATGGATGTTTTTAATTGTACATACTCCAGTTTTGGATTTTATATTGAAGAAGAAGAAGAAGAAGAAGATTTTAATTTAAATATGAAAATTAAATGTACGTCCATGCAAGAATGGAAAGATTGTTAGTTTTTATTCCTATTTTTGTTTGTATGCTCGTTGCATGATGCGTGATTTCGTTGGTGTGACAATAGTCAATAGTATCCCTCCCTCGTACTGTTTGTTTTAGTGAGGTAGCACTATAAAAATCGTGTCGATCTAGTACAAAGCGGACATCATCATCAGCATCCCATTGAAAATTAACTTGTTCTCGCCATGATATAGTTGGAAGATTGCCGAGTTAGTGTTAAACTACAATCACTCACTCACTCACTCACTCACTCATTCCGATTCTTTATATGATTTGATCCCTCCCAGTATTTACTAATTGTACGAATGACATACCAGAGGCTGGTATTTTGACCAATGTTAATTTATGCTATCAGTGTGTTACAAACTGAAAAAAATCACTATCAACGTGCTTCCCACTGAAAAATTACATGTGATTTTTTCAGTGGGAAACACACTAATAGCAACAACAAAATAGTGACTGGGAGCAAGTCCCTCAACCCGGCAAGATTTACAATGATTGATTTTACCACTGTAACTGGATATTAATTGTAAACTTTTCAAGTTTTTTTTATTAATTTTTTTTTTTATTAAAACAGAGTATTTGAAGTTTATTTTGCACAATAATTATCTTACCATGTGTTTGTATTCAAATGGTACATGAAATAACTACTTTAGCCCTCAACTCGTTAACATAGGAGCTTTTTCTATTTTGAAAATAATGCAGTGTTTATTCCCTGCACTTTTCTAAATAAATTCGAATATATTGTTATTGGCCTGTGTGTTTTATTGTCTATCCGTATGATAGACTATAGGGGTCTGCAATATGAAATATTATTAATATAAACATTCACCAGTTGTGCACATTTCCTATCAATTTTTGCAATGATAAAGATAATCATTCTGTTAAAGTAAGCTACAAATGTCGATAAATTCAGTCATCGGTAGATAACTCTTACTAATTTTAGCACTTATTGTTTAAAACTAATTTATCAAGGTCATAGTTATATGTATGATTGATCTAACACTTTGTGGGAGTTGTACCACGTATATAATCGGGAAATTAACACTTCAAATGCTCCATTCTTGGATCTCTAAAAATGACAAAATTAATATTTTGTGGGGTGTTATAAAAAGACGGAAACGGAAAACGAAACGGAAACGTAAAGAAATGTTAAAATACTTAGTAGACTGAATTTGTATTAAGTGAGTGATTGATTGTTGTTTAATGCCAACTCAGCAATTTTTCAGTTATATCATGGTGAGAACAAGATAATTTTCAATAAGATGATGATGAGGTCCGTTTTGTGCTAGACCACCGCACTTAGTTTGATTTTATAATGTTAGCTCACCGTGTTAACAACAGTCCGCAGATAAACATGTCGCCCCACTCGGACACGTTATCCTGATCCCGAGCCAACCAGTCTTTGCTCTTTATCCTTAATGCTACATCCTTGGCGGAGAAGCAACAGATACCAATTTCATAGACTTTGGTTTGACCCGATCAGGGCTCGAACCCACGATCTAACACATTTGAGGCGAGCACGCTAACCATTATACCACCAATACGGTTGAATGAATAAAAAATAATACGGTAAATGAAAACATAATATATATTCTAGATCCACGGAGACATGTTTATTGATTTGTATACACTTTTAAATATACATAGTCTTTCATGATTTGTATCGGATACAGTCAGCTGAAAAATAGAGAGATATGACCCGGTGTGATTCTCAGTGTTCTAGATGCTACTAAAATTATGTCAGTTTTTGTGTTTTTGTGTTTTTGTGTTAAAAAGATTTGAAATCCTGTTCTATTCGATTGAAGCAGTGTGAAATGCACATTTTCGTGTTAGAACGATTAAAATTTAAGAAGGGAGTTTTAAATTTGGTAATTATCCTCTAAAATTGACGTATATGGGCGAACCCGAGACTGTCATGATATATCATCAGGCTTGTGTAAGCTCTCTGACAAGGACAAACCTTATGAAATGTCACCATCATCTTGGACATAACTTTCACACGACTTACCGGTATATGATTTTACCCCTTTATCGTTCTACTTTTTAAACGACTTGCAACAGACTACCATAGGAACCAGTGTTCAATGTTATGTGGCTTAAACATATGAGACAAGTTTCAACAAGTTCTTTTTCTTGTTATGATTTTGTTTTCGAGATGGTACACCTATTCCATACCATTTTATTTTTTCTATGAAGTCTAATTATATACAATGTACATCAGTGTTTTTGCGCTATTTAATCTGGTTGAACATGTAACAGTGATTTTTTTCCACCAGTGAATTCTTCCCTTTTGGATAAAACACACTAGGGTAGAAATTCCATGACAGAAATACACTCTAACGGAATAAACACACTAGTGTATTTCTTCTGACGGAATAAACACACTAGTGCAAGGTAGAAATACAATAGGGTACCCGGACATTCTACACACCGGAAAGAAAGTACGCTTACAAACACACCATTTTCTATTGAGAGCCTGTACCAAGTCAGGAATGTGACTGAGAATGCCTGTACCAAGTCAGGAATGTGACTGAGAATGCCTGTACCAAGTCAGGAATGTGACACTTTACTCTGCTGCTTTCTCTGTTTATATGAGTGATGAGAATGCCTGTACCAAGTCAGGAATGTGACACTTTACTCTGCTGCTTTCTCTGTTTATATGAGTGATGAGAATGCCTGTACCAAGTCAGGAATGTGACACTTTACTCTGCTGCTTTAATGCCTGTACCAAGTCAGGAATGTGACACTTTACTCTGCTGCTTTCTCTGTTTATATGAGTGATGAGAATGCCTGTACCAAGTCAGGAATGTGACTGAGAATGCCTGTACCAAGTCAGGAATGTGACACTTTACTCTGCTGCTTTCTCTGTTTATATGAGTGATGAGAATGCCTGTACCAAGTCAGGAATGTGACACTTTACTCTGCTGCTTTCTCTGTTTATATGAGTGATATTCTAAAAGTTTGCCAGATAGTGAGATTTTCGCCTTGGAAAATAGTAAAATATGTTGCTGGTTATCCCTTTCTTCGTGTAATATCACCATGGTAATTTATGAATGTTGTGAACAGCATGTTCTTTAATGTTTAAACACTGATTTTGTCAGAAATACCCATACAATAGACATGTTTAATTTTATAGACCATTTATATATTTATTCCTGTGAGTGGTTGTGTAAGTAGGGACCCCAGTGCACTGCTTTACCCGGGGGCTATTATGTTGTAAAGACTGTCCTGACCTCGATGTCACATGAAAGAAACAAATATTGATCGTTCAATTTGCCGATATTTTTTTTTTTGCATAATAATCGATCGTTTTGACAAAAGCAGCAGAACGAATGGGAAGAGTTTTTAGAGTCTATAAGTCATACATGTTTCAAGTTGAATCTGAATTTGGGAAAAGAAAAGAGCGACCGATGACATAAGTAGTTTAACATATCTCAGGTTTTCTGCATTTTTCGTTCAGTCGATTTATACCGATTTGACATATTTTGAGGGAAAAAAATCACATTAAATCTTGAGCTAAAATTATCTTTGATCCAAGATGCCTGCAAAAGAATCTGCTGAAATTTTTTTCCATGAAATTCAGAAGTCAAATTGAAAACCAATATGAGAGATTACAGGGTCCTGAAAACCTCTGGTTTTAATGAAGTCCCTATTAGAATTCCTTTCATGAAATTGTAGAGCGGCATGTAACTATTACCATTTCTGACATAAATTAAAAAGGGTAAATTCCAATATTTTGATTTAGAACTACATTGTACCTGTACAATCAGTGTTTATTGCTTTAAATTGGCTTACTGGTTTCAGAAGAAATTTTATTTTAAAAACATTTTCCCCATAGGGTCCTATGTTAAAACTATGTCCGCTGACGGCGGCCATCTTGGATGGAGGTCGGGGTCACAGGACATAATTTTGAAAGTTGACCACCTAAGAACTATTCATGCCGTTTGCTTTAAATTGACTTTCTGGTTTCAGAGGAGAAGATTTTTAAACATATTTCCCATAGGGTCCTATGTTAAAACTATGTCCGCTGATGGCAGACATCTTGGATGGAGGTCTGGGTCACTGGAAATAATTTTGAAATTTGACAATTTAAGGACCATTCATGACAAGTTTGCTTTAAATTGGCTTACTGGTTTCAGAAGAAATTTTATTTTAAAAACATTTTTCCCATAGGGTCCTATGTTAAAACTATGTCCGCTGACGGCGGCCATCTTGGATGGAGGTCGGGGTCACAGGACATAATTTTGAAAGTTGACCACCTAAGAACTATTCATGCCGTTTGCTTTAAATTGACTTACTGGTTTCAGAGGAGAAGACTTTTAAACAATTTTTCCATAGGGTCCTATGTTAAAACTAAATAGAGTCATGGCGGCCATCTTGAATTTCCGATCAGCAAACAATTCACAAATTTAGTACAGGACCACCCAATGATCATTCCTGCAAAGTAACAATTCAATTGGCTTGGTGGTTTCTGACAAGAAGATTTTTACAACCATGTTGAATTTCAAATCAAATGGCCAGGTGAGCTAAAAATCAATTCTCGGTGGTTTCAGATGAGATTTTCAAATTTATTTTTGTTAAACATCAGCATATTTTCATAAAATATCAGCAGAATGCACTATGTTTCAACACAACCTGTAACATACATCATATTTTTCATTAAAATGAAACTATTGTAAAATTTCAGCCATTTGGTGAAAAATGTGGCTCTATGGACTCAGTAGGTGTGTTTTACTCCTATGATCTATTTATAGCCACTATTTAACTGAAATTGGTCCAGTGTATTCAAGGGAGACTGAGCCATTGTTGACCAAGACAAAATGAGCCATTTTCAGCCATATCATATTGAGAACTAGTTATATTTGAAGATATGATGATGAGGTCCGCTTTGTTCTAGACCAACCAACACGCTGAGTTGGATATTGATAGTGCTAGCTCACTGAAACAACACTCCACGAGTAAACATGTAGCTCCACTCGAACATGTAGCTCCACTCGAACATGTAGCTCCACTCGAACATGTAGCTCTACTCAAACATGTAGCTCCACTCAAACATGTAGCCCCACTCGAACACATTATTCTGATTCTGAAGTAATCAGTCTTTTCTCTTACTCCTTAATGACGTGTGCTTAGCGGAGAAGCAGCAATTACCAATTTCATAGTTTTTGGTTTGACCTGACCAGGGTTTGAACCCACCATCTACCACACTTGAGGCTACCATGCTAACCATTGCATCATCAATGAACCCACCATCTACCACACTTGAGGAGACCATGCTAACCATTACATCACCAATGAACCCACCATCTACCACACTTGAGAAGATCATGCTAACCATTACATCACCAATGAACCCACCATCTACCACACTTGAGGCGACCATGCTAACCATTACATCACCAATGAACTCACCATCTACCACACTTGAGGCGACCATGCTAACCATTACATCATCAATGAACCCACCATCTACCTACACTTGAGGAGACCATGCTAAACATTACATCACCAATGAACCCACCATCTACCACACTTCAGGAGACCATGCTAACCATTACATCACCAATGAACCCACCATCTACCTACACTGGAGGAGACCATGCTAACCATTACATCACCAATGAACCCACCATCTACCACACTTGAGGAGACCATGCTAACCATTACATCACCAATGAACCCATCATCTACCACACTTGAGGAGACCATGCTAACCATTACATCACCAATGTCGTTGATTAAGAGGAGAAGATTAAAGTGTAATTAAGAGCTAGGACAGATGAAGCATGATGTGACAACAGCAAGACAAAAACTTAATGCCACTTTCAACAATATTACAGTTTAGTTTCAACATAACATCATTGGTTGAAAACACTGTAAACAACGGAACAATGACCAACAACTATCGCTAACCTCATTTTAAAAGTTGAGGTATGAAACAGGTAAAAACCATATAACTTGGTAATCTCCAAAACAGTGAATTGTTATTGGAAAAGAGAACAAATATGTAGAAATATGTTTTTTTAATTCCTGTGTAAAGTATTGTATTTTCATGACAATACAATTTATTTATGTGATTCTGTGCTGTAGTCATGGTAACAATTATGAATTACAATGTACTTTTAAACTATCATGTGAAACAATATAAATATACCACATTTGAATACTGTGAAATACCTTTTTTTCATGGAGAAGCAATTTTCGTGGATTTCATTGGTCAACTGATTCACAAATTTTACAATCCAATGTATGGGCTCTTTCTATTAATAAGAACATAAAAAAATAACACAATATCAATATGTTAATATTTATATTTGGAAATATGGAATTCATGGATTTTTTATCTTTTATGAGCAATCCACGAAAATTAGTCGATCCACAAATTTAAGTTTTTTTGACATGTATATCATACAAGAAATAATACCAAGTAAAAGATTACATACATACAATATCAAATAAAAATAAATTAAAAACCTGAACCGATACTGTCTTATTCTTCTGAAAGACGAACAATAAATAATAAATACAAACTGTTTCAATAATGAAGACATAAAAATAATAACTACAGGCTCCCAGGAGCCTGTAATCGCTCACCTGGTTTTCAATTTGACATCTACAGTTGATAGAAAATGGGGGTGTTACACATAATTTTGAAAGTGGGCCACTCAAAGATCATTTCAACTCAAATTTCTGAGCAAAAGATTTTGATGTGAATTTTATCTCATAATATTCCTAAACGGAATAAACTGGCTGAAAAAATCTCACAGAAAAACCCAGAATATATGTATGCTAAACTACTCATTGCCATGTAGCTGCAGTTAAAGTTTGAGTTCATTTTGATTTATAATAAAGCAGCAATGGACAACTAAAGAAATTTCTATTTTTAGTAACAGCAGCCATTTTGAATGGAGGGCAGGGCTGTCGGACACAATTTTGAAATGGGACTACCCAAGGACTATCCCAGCCAGATTTGGTTCAGCGGATTCAGAGAAGAAGATTTAAATGTGATCTTTTATCAAAATATGCCTAATTTGCATAATCGGTATAAATTGGCTGAAAGAAAAATTTCACAGAAAAACCCGGACTATATGTTAAACTACTCATTGTCATGTAGCTGCACTTAAAATTTGAGCTCATTTTGGTTTATACTAAAGCAGCAATGGACAATTGAAGAAATTTCTATTTTTAGTAACAGCCACCATCTTGAATGGAGGGCGGGGCTGTTGGACACAATTTTGAAAGGGACCCACCCAAGGACCATCCCTGCCAGGTTTGGTGTAATTTGGTTCAACGGTTTCAGAGAAGAAGATTTAAATGTGATCTTTTATCAAAATATGCCTAATTTGCATAATCGGTATAAATCGGCTGAAAGAAAAATTTCACAGAAAAACCCGGAATATATGTTAAATTACTCTTTGCCATGTAGCTGCAGTTAAAATTTGAGCTCATTTTGACTTATACTAAAGCAGCAATGGACAATTGAAGAAATTTCTATTTTTAGTAACAGCAGCCATCTTGAATGGAGAACGGGGCTGTCGGACACAATTTTGAAAGGGACCCACCCAGGGACCATCCCTGCCAGGTTTGGTTTAATTTGGTTCAGCGGTTTCAGAGGAGAAGATTTAAATGTGAAAGTTTACGACGTACGACGCCAAGTGATGGCAAAAGCTCACATGGCCTTTGACCAGGTGAGCTAAAAAGGGCCACAACTCCCAGATGGGTATTCAGATTTTCTTCAAAATTGAAGGGTAGGTAGGTCTTGAAATGCTGTACATTTTTGCAATTTAAACTTAACATCTATCTCTTACAATTTTTTAAATAAAGGACGCAAAGTATTAAAATTTTGAAAATTTTATGAAAAAAGGGCAATAACTCCAAAATAGGTAATTGGATTGACTTCAAAATAAAAGGGTAGGTAGATCTTGACATGCTGCACATTTTTGCAATTTAAACTTAACATCTATCTCTTATAGCTTTTGAAATATAAGATGAAAAGTATTAAAATTAAAAATAAAAATAAAAAAAGGGGCAATAACTCCTAGATGGGTAATCAAATTTACTTCAAAATTGCAGGGCAGGTAGATCTTAACATGCTGCACATTTTTATAGTTTAAACTTAAAAGCAAGCTCTTATAGTTTTTTAAATAAAGAACAAAAAGTTTTAAAATTTTGAAAATTTGATGAAAAAAGGGCAATAACTTCAAAATGGGTAATAGAATTCACTTCAAAATTTCAGGGTAGGTAGATCTTAACATGCTGCACATTTTCACCCCATGTCAGATTTTTTATATTACTAACGGTTTCTGAGTTATTACCCAAAACCTGCAATTTTACCATATGTTCTATTTTTAATAACAGTGTTGATTGGTGCATGCCATCACCGGACACAATTTTTAAACCAAACACCCTAGTGATGATTCAGACCAAGTTTGGGTACAATTGGTCAAGTAGTTTCAGAGGAGAAGATTTTTGAAAAAGTTTACGACGTATGACGGACGGACGGACGCCAAGTGATGGCAAAAGCTCACTTGGCCTTTGACCAGGTGAGCTAATAATTTCAAAAGAAAAGAATTTCCATAATGAACTGCTAGGAGGTAGTGATACAGCATAAATTAAGTGGGGGTCGCAAAAATTTTGCTGTCGTGTAAAAAGGGAGATAAAATAATCTAGAGAAAATAGACTTTACCCATTCTGTAAGACAATTGAAGACAAATAACATTTTCTCCTTTCCTGCATTAAAATTGAAAATCTACAAAATAAATATATACCATCAATATTTGAAGATTTCTTCTATTATTTGTAAAAACTTAAATGAAAATGAAAAAAAAATCAAATGTGTTCTGAATACATTAATGCCCATACATGTTAAAGAAATATGCTCCTTTATAAAGGTAAATTTTTGAATATATTGGTCAATGGAACTGAGGACAGTAAACTCATAATATATTTGTCAAATATACTGCCTGTGCTATTATGGAGCTGAATATCATAAATTATCCAAAGGAATCAAATATTATGCAGAACAAATATACATTCATATCACACATATTCATTCAATTTCCACCACACACAAATATTTTATAAAGGGTGTCTGATATTGAATTCATTCTCTGAGCAATTCAGTTTATATAGGAGTTATGTCCCTTGCGGGTATGAATTTCTATCTAGAAATAACCCACCAAAGAAAGACAACTCTTACAAAAATTAAAGGGAGATAATGTTTTTACATTTTGAAAATAGGGAATATTGGTCTTACTACAACTGCTTTCTCAGAAATATTATTTGACTAGCATGTCATGTATGAGTTAGTATACATAAGAATACAAAAAGTTTACACTCAGCTATTACAATAATAAATCAAAAATTGAAAAATAAAAAAACCCACAAAATACAACAAATAACATGTAAATGTGTACATCACAAAATGTATAAAGAAAAATGTCATTTCTGCTATCACAATACTTATTATAATTGCACTTTTCTTCCTTATTTTGATTAGATTGACAGTGAAAAAATATCTCTTCCACAAACTGACACCCCTATGTAAACAAATTCTAGCTATATATAGAATCTTAAACAATTTAAGCTTCATTTGGAAAAAGAAACTTTAAATGCTCCTTCATAAAGGGTACCGCTTCATAAACCACAATTTATGGATCTTAAAGCCTCTATCACAACCCTGTAGAAGCAGTCATGGTCATGATCGCATGGTAGTCAGATTTACAACTACCTATGAATTCAGTGGCTATCAATACTAACGTTGTGAGTTTGAATCCCTCTCATGGCAGGGTGTACTTGATACAACATTATGTGATCAAGTTTGTCAGTGACTTGCAACAGGTCGGTGGTTTTCTCTGTTACTCCTATTTCCTCCACCAATAAAACTGACCACCAAGATATAACTGAAATATTGTTGAAAGTGGCGTTAAACACCATAATCCTAACCTAAAACCCCCGATTCAAAAAAGATTGAAATAAAGCATCGTATCACTGTTTAACTGTGTCCAACAATATTTCTAATGGATATAAAACACACATAATTTCTAACAGACTGATCAATTATCATTATGTACAGTTGTGCTCTAACATTCCATGGTTTATAAGAAGACATATTTTCCACAACTTTGTCATGGACTTGTATTGTTAACATATTCTTAGTTTAGGTCTGAACAGCTAGGTGGTTTGTGAGAAGAATGTTTTAAAACAATATTTTGTAAGAGTCTTCTGTGAAAGTATGGTTCCTTAGTGGTTGACATCTTAGATTTAATTAACTATTTTCTGCATTGATGGCCATCTTGGAATTTCATTAGCAAAATAGCACAAAAAATACTTAAAATAAAAGATCAATAGCATACAGTTCTGTTTAAGCAGTTTCAAAGTTTCTTCTGTGAAGATTTTTATAACATATGCCATGTATTCAATTGAAGGGGAATCTTGAATTTCTGATCACCACTAATATTTTAAATTTTGGTGGAGAAATTCAATTAGTCATGTGGTTTCTGAGATGAAGATATTTTAAAATACCAGCCAATCAGAAAGAATGTTTTACTTCAGTGACCATTTTGGATCCTAAAAAAAAAAAAAAAAAAACTAATTTGAAACAAGCATTCTGAGAGTATTGCATGGCAATACATAGTCCCCTACCAGCTGAGTAATACGAGAATAGAATGCTTAACTTTCTTCCAAATTTGGTATAAACTAAATATAAATACCCCCAAATATATCCTGGTGCACTTACACTAAAAACTAAACTAAAAACTGTGTCTTTGAGACACGAGATGCACTGATCCTTATTCAAACTGACCTAAATGCAAAACTTAACCAGAGTCGTTCATGCATAAAATGTAGGTTAAATTGACCTAATTAACAGTGAACCCTGTAGTACTATCTAAGATCTATCTACTTGCCAGGTATCATTGCTGTATCATGTCTAGTTGTTGAGAAAAAGATCTAAACGCAATAGCAAAAGTCGTTGAAAGCCTTTAAAAATCATCTTACCGGAAGAAAATTCGAACTTGACCTGTAACCTATCACCGTAAAACTATATACCAAATATCATATCAATATCTGCAAGCAGGACCAAAAAAAGTGCAGAAAACTAATTATTTGCATGAATTTTCTAAGTCCAAGGGCCATAACTCAGCAAAAAATCAACGGACCAGAACAAAATTCGAAATTTATCTGTAACTTGTCATGGTTAAGCTATATATCAAATATCAAATCAATATCTGCAAGCACGACGAAAAAAGTGCGGAAAACTGATCTGCCGGACTGACGGAGACGGATGGAATGCAAACCTAAAGTCCCCTTCGACTTCGTCGGTAGGGGACTAACAACACCATGCGTCTAAAGTATTTCTGTCTGTAATACCTGGTTTCAAAGAAAATTGAAATGTGAAAAGATCACATAAAAGAAAATAAGAACCTAAGTAATGGCATATGACTTTTTGAGTCAAGTCATGAAAACATATACTATTATTGATTTGTTTTGTGAGAATAGATTTCTCTGAGCAATACCGGTATTGCACGCAATGAAAAGTAGTATTCGAGCAAAATATATCAACGATAGTATATTTATCGAGGATTTGTCTATGTGACATTAAAAAACAGCGACAATAGCTTACGTATCATGTTTGTTGCTTCATAATAGATATTATCATGCTTTCAGATCAGAAGGAAAATCTATAAATCATCTATTAAAACAGATATTTAAAATGTGTATATTTATTGCATTAAAATGCACAATAATATTTTTTTTTAATATCAAATGTATTGCAATGATTTTTATGACAATAATTTAATTTTATGATAAGGTAAACCAAATATATACTATAAGTATATTGTATGTAAATATTACACTAAATGCATGTGCTGATTTTGTGAATAAAATATTGCAAACCTCATACAAAAGTAGCGATATTCAGACATTTCTAATTTCCCCTATATATTTAGAATAACAGCAGTTTTCAAGGTCGAGACAGACAATAGCGCTTGTATCACATCAGATTAGCTGCAATACTAGTGATACTGTTTGTCAAAACCTTTAAATCTGTATATTTGGAAAATTGGAAACATACATATGCTTTTGTTCACTATCAGTATATCTATGACATTATGTATATTTTGAAGAAAAAAAAGCAACTTGATATTTCAGAAAATCAAAATATAAATAATAAAATATAATTATCTTATGAAGCAGCCTGGAATGTAGACATAACTACCATGTTTAGCTTTAAATCTTATAAAACATTAACATTATAGTTAAGTTCTCAAAGAATATGTTTGACTCAGGTTTTAAACAGATTCACTGGTCTTTGGAACTGGTTTTAATATAATGGACATATTCTTAGAATCTTCAGGATTGTCCACATTGAGAGTTAAAGCAAGATTGTTACCACGGGAACACACAAATGTGGAAACTTGTTCAACCTGAATCACTTTTTCGTCATCATTTTTGACGATAACGCTAGCTTGGACTCTTGCTTCACCGTTAACAGTTGCAGAATCATGACAGAAGATCTGTAGAGTCCAGCTATCTCCATTTTTACGATACGTTATCTTCCATTCTCCTTCTCGTTTGTCTGTCGGCACAGGTCCTGCGTATGTTTTAACATCAACTTGGATTCCAAATCTAAGTGTATTTTGCATTCTAACATTATCCACTACCAGATCTAGATAATTACGAGGCATATAATATTGATTGTCAAACATAATATCAAGTTCTCCCTGAGACGGACAAAGCGACCTAAATCTGTAGGCTTTACTAATTAAACCGTTTAACACGTCTTTACATTCCTCTTGGTTCATGATGTCAGAGTTTTCAATCTGGTACAGTTGCTGTACTGTCATTTGAGGAAATCTAATCAAGGGGAATAACTTCTGACAATTTTCTCGTAAATTGGGAACATGACTTTCGTAGAAGAGCCATTGGAGAAGAGATTCATACAAGAAATATTCATTTTGTAGAACAAGATCTTCATTGCTAAGTAGATCAAATGCAAAATCAATATCCATCGCTGGCCATTCCTTCAACTTAAGTAATGTATCTGTATTCCATGCGATAGTCTGAGCACATTGTTGTATTAATTGATCAAGTCCTAGAGCTTTTGACCAAGCGTACCATGATAAAGCATTTTTGACTTTAGGAGATTTTGCTTTTTCTATCATGTAATTTGTACAGAGGGACTTAAGTGATGAAACACAATATTTGTCTGCTAGGCAGAGTATTCCTACTGAAGTATCCACGGTGACGGATATATTGGCAGTGTAAAAAAAACGTAAAAATTTATCAAAAACAGATTGACATTCGGTTGTTTCACTGAGAACTAGTTCTGTCTGATTGTCTTGTGACCATCGGTCATGATACAGCATGGTTTTAAAAACATCACTATCTTTAGCTAAGACAAACTTATGAGCAGGGTATGAATCTTCTCCTATTTTTAAAGTGATATCGGAAAGATCTGTTGAACCATAAAATCTAGAAATGTTATCAATAAAGCTCTGTTCATCCTTTAAAATAGCGTGTTCATCTTCATCCTCTCTCTCATGTTCTTCCATTTTCTGAAAAGTTATAGAAAAAAAAATTACTGGCTGATGATTTTACAGTTTATAAGTAACAGTGCAGTATTTTACATAAAAAATGCTGAGAACAATATATTTGACCACCATTTGTTCTGTAGGCCGTTCATGTTTTATCTATGTTATTTGTATTCATTTAACTATACTGGTGTCTAACAAGATTTCTATATCATATTGTGTTCATGTCATTTAACTATACTGGTGTCTAACAAGATTTCTATATCATATTGTGTTCATGTCATTTAACTATACTGGTGTCTAACAAGATTACTATATCATATTGTGTTCATGTCATTTAACTATACTGGTGTCTAACAAGATTACTATATCATATTGTGTTCATGTCATTTAACTATACTGGTGTCTAACAAGATT
>MJUT01038701.1:735805-748030 GCA_002080005.1 Gigantidas platifrons | reverse complement strand
GCACTCTACTACAAAATATAGTCCTTCCCCAGGGAGAATCACCTTCACTCGTCCAAATCTGAATATCATCTCTCCCATGTAGCTTTGCAGTTTAAAATCAAAATGTGAAAAACTTTGAACATCAAGTACTAGTGAAAACTCACTTGACCTTGTGCTAGGTGAACTTAAAAACATACATCAAAATTGTTATGTTATGTTCACCTCTCTCTAAAAATATTGTACAACCCACTAAATAAACAATTATACAACTTTTAAAGTATTAATTATAAACAAGGGTGGTAATATCTCTCATGCCCTTTAAATGACATATTTTTTTCACATCTGATTGTTAAGACAGTCTGTGCCAAAAACCACTAGTCCTATGCCCCAATCTAGTAAAATTTGGTTTGGGCTAGTAAAAATTGCATAAAATTTGCTTAATCCAATAGAAAAAATTCTTCTAAAATGTAGTTTGGGCTAGTTTGTCAAAATGTTTTTCGCACAGACTGTAAGACAGAGGTTAGGAAATAATTCTACAGCCTATTAAATCATGAATTGTAGACATATTGCCCATTTAAAAAAAAAAAAAAAAAAATTCACAAAGAACAGTCATCTCAGATGTTGAATGAAGACACCATTCCTACCATTATATTCTTGTCGTTTTCAGTTTTTCACCAGGAGAACAACCACACACACAGTCAAATAATGTTGTAACTTATTGTATATATGACAAGACTTCATAAGTTTGTTTAACTTGTGTCTTATCATTTTTGCACATTTGAGCAAATAAAATATGTTTAAACTAAACCATAATATAGTTAATTTTTTTGGATCATATACTGTAGAAGTTTTTGAAATTTCTTTCAAAAATATATATTTATAGTAAAGGTTGGGTATCTTTGATGGATTTGATTTGATTTTTGGTGTTTAATGGCACTTTCAGCAATATTTCAGCTATATCATGGCGACCAGTTTTAGTGGTGGAAGAAGCTGGAGTACCAGGAGAGAACCACCGACCATGGGCAAGTAACTGGGAAACTTTATCACTTGCGGCTACGAGTCGAGTGCACCCTTTTTTGTAATTTACCAAATCGGGTGCGAACCCATGCCATATTGGTGATAGGCTTGTATGAGTTGTTAGGTAATCCAACTAACTAACTTGGATGGAGAGCCTGGATATACTTATGATTAGTGACCAAAGTTTGGCTTAATTTGACAAAGAGGTTTCACAGAAGAATAAAATGTGAAAAACCAACAATGAAGTATGACAATGAATAACAGATGCTACCAGATGGCAGATTACAAAAGCTTACAAGTACTTAATTCTTGTAGATTTGTATTTACATATCCCACAATACAAATGAATTATAAATACATTTATCACATATTATTTTGTTGCAATATGTTCATTTTTGCATATTCAATTCAAAGATCTTGTCTGCAATCTTGTAAAAAGTCAATGTAAAATATGTGATAAATAGATTATGACATGACATTTTCCATATCATCCCTGGTATCAGCCCTCCAACTTCACTGTCGGGCTTGATATGGAAGTCTCTGGCTGATACAAGGGCCGATATGGAAAATGTCATGTAATAATCTATTAGTTAAACTTTACTTTTAACTGAAGATTGAAAGTTTGACCTTATTTCGACGAATACAAAACTGTTTATGCATACAAAAATATCAAGATAAAATGGTTATTAAATATACAGAGGAATTTTTAAATCTCAAATGATATATTAAAGTAAATAAATGTTGGAGAATAACGAAGGGTCAATCAAAAATGGACAATCCAGAAAAACTGGAAACATAGGGTACACAAGAATAAGAAAAACAAAAGCAAAAACACAACACAATATGTGTTGGACACAACTATACACAAACAAACACAAATAACGTAAATAATACACAAGCCCTCCAACAAACAACTGGAGGTAAAGACGAACGAACATCATTTTCATGTGGAAACCGTGACTGACATCACAACACTGAACTCAGAACGTAAAGACATATAATAGGACAACACAAAAAACTAAAAAGGTCATTGGTTCATTTGACTTCAACATAGTTTTTTGCATATTTTTATCCCAAATATTAAGCTTACTTGAACAGCTCTAGAGCATCAAGGTTCAAAATGTTGACATTACGTTATCTTTGTCTTGTTTCCTCTGTCCATCTTCATCAGTAGTGACCTGGTAATAAGACATTGATATTCTAATTAGCAGTGGTTTGGAGTGACAAAATCAAAAACAACAGGAATTTTTCTATTTTAAAATTTTTGTTTCCCACAATTGAAAAAAAATATATAATAATTTTTTTTTAAATGTCAATGAATGGAAGCGTACAAAGACTTATAGGACTAACTATGTATTCAGTACCTATCATCACTACTAAAGTTAAATCTGACTCCTACCAGTCGTGTGGTGTACTATAATAAGGTTTGTCAGTGACTTGCCACAGGTCAGTGTGTTACTCAAGTCAACGAACTCAAGCTTCCCTCACCAATATAGATGACAGCCAGGATATAATTGAAATATTGTTGGAAATAGTCTTAAAAAGCACAGTCTTAGTCATATTCTTGTATAATTTAGAGTAACCATATTTATTTCTTGTTAGACAATCTTGTTAGACAATCTTCAAAAAGTATTGGGTTTTTTTGTTGATATTGGTGGAATTGTTGACCATCACTGTTTACACAATTCTCAAATAATTTCAGGTATTTCATTTCATTCATCCAATCAATAATTGTGGTTTCAACATTGGGTCTCTGACAGAGACTGTATTAGTACAGAAAACATTAGTGAAAATTAACATGCAATGAAAGGGAGGTAACTCATTCTTTAATTGATAGCTTAATTGTACCTAGAAAATCCAAGTAAATATCATAATCACAATTGTAAAACTCTGTGAGAGATTCACTGAAATTATTCATAGACATTTTTCAATTGCATTACTCAATATATACCAGTCTTCGCACTAACCCACTTGCCCGAAACCCAGGACAAGTAAAACTGGATTCGGACAACTGAAAATTATGAAAGAATTTGTTTGAATACCAGGCGAAATAGAAAATTTTTCTAAATTTGGTAGGTGACAAAAATTAAGGTAAAGACTGTAACAAAGTAAGTGACTAAGTCCTTAAAATTTCTTTAAAAAATATGTTTATGGTAAACAGAGACATAACTCCAGAACGGAAAGTGGCAAAGTCGGAAATCAATTATGGCCTTCCCTTTACAGTCCCTGACTTTGTGAATAAATACCAAATGATTTGCTTTTAAAATGGAACTAAAGTTAGCACACAGAAAATGTGACATGAACAGAAGTATGGACATGAGTAAAACATCATGCCCCTCCAAGATTAAATTTTTAAAATCCAAACTGTAAAACCTGTAAAACTGGTACATACAAAATACATCAAGTAAACATAAATTAGATCCAGCAGTGACATCAACGTTACACCCTACAAATCTAATCCAGCAGTGACATCAATGTTACACCCTACAAATCTAATCCAGCAGTGACATCAATGTTACACCCTATAAATCTAATCCAGCAGTGACATCAATGTTACACCCTATAAATCTAATCCAGCAGTGACATCAAGGTTACACCCTATAAATTTAATCTTCCTCTGTTACAAGTAGAAGAGAGTTAGACCTCAGCTATATCAATACATGTATTGTAGTAAATTTAGCTGGTCTGTCAGACATTGGGCTATGTTCAGTACAAAATGGTTCTGTCTGGTAAAGTGTTATTATTTACTGAACAAAATTCCCAGTCATACTGTTAATTACATAGATTTCAAGTGTCAAAAGGCTGGTAAAATATGGTTTGGTCTGATTAGTGAGTGGTTATTGTATAACGCCAACTCAGCAATTTTTCAGCTATATCATGGCGAGAACAAGTCAATTTTCAATGAGATGATGATTGATAAGGTCCACTTTGTTCTAGACCAACACGCTGAGTTGGATTTTTATAGTGCTAGCTTACTGAAACAACAGTCCGCGGATAGACATGTCATTCCACACGGACACATTATTCTGATTCCGAGCCAACCAGTCTTTGGTCTTACTCCTTAAATGCTGCATGCTTAGTAGAGAAACAACAAAGGCCAATTTCATAGTCTTTGCTTTGATCAGACCGGGGCTCGAACCCACGATCTACCGCACTCCAGGCGAGCACGCTAACCATTACACCACCGATGCTGTTCTGGGTTAATTAGGTGTACTTTATTTATTACTGGACCAATTGTTCCCGATTAAAATCAAATTAAAGCAAATCTCCTTGGGACCAGCTTTTGTGTTCAGTATAGACATGTGTTTGACTTATACAAGTTAAATTAACAAAGATTTCCTTCATTGGGACTTTATTCTATGTTCAGTTTGTATATGATCCTGTATTACTCATGGTTTGGTTTAGACAGTTTTCACTGTACCTCTGATATCACTGTTTTTTTTCTTATATAGACAATGTCACACTTTAATTCCCTACATCAATTAACTTGTCCTTACAAATATATACAATCAAACCTGTGTTAAGAGGTCACCTTTGAGACAAAGGAAAAGTGGCCTTATAAGACAGGTGACCTCTTAAAAGAGGTTCAATTTTATATATGAAATTTTCTGACAGAATAAGAAAAATGTGACCTGTTAATACAGGTGACTGCTTAATAGAGGTGACCACATGGACAGGTTTAACTGCATATATACCTAATTATATATTTTTATATTTTTATTTTAAGATATTTTATTAAGCCAATTTGGGGCCCCTAGGGGCATAAAGTTATACAATTAAAGAGAAAGAAAGTCCAAATAATAGTAGTTATATACAAAATCAAATTATATACACTATTTGTAGATGTTGCAGCCAGGGAAAGTATCCAATATGCTAAATATAATATACTAAATTGTATATATATTAATATCATATATATTAATAGTATTTCATCAGTGATTCGTCATAATAAAACATGTAGAACATTTATGGTAACTTACCTTTTTTTTGTTTCATAAAATATTTTTTATTTTGTCTTATTTATCCCATGATATTTCCCGTCAATTCCTAACAAAGAATTTCTCTCTAATCAATACCGTGACTATTTACCTGTGTATTCAATTGTGACATAAAAACCTACAAATCACTAAGTAATGTATAACGTGACAAAGAAAAACAAAAGAAATACATTTCATTTAAAGCTAAACTTTCAAAATTACAATAATTTGGACTAATTATGTCATAAACTTGAGGACGAGTGACGTGACGGGTATTGACTTTCATTGTAAATGAACTGTTATCTTAAGACTGTTTTTTTAAATCTCAAAGGTACATCCAAAACAATGACCACATGGTATTAAAATCAAATCTAAAGCACCTTAAATGAAAAAGATAAACTGGAGTATCAGTTAAATTTAAAGTTATTACCTGTGAAAAACCTCTGGATGTCCAGTAATTCTTTAATCTCTGTCTGTAAGGGGCCCTTGACGGGTGGGGTGTGTAGTGGACCTCATGATATGAGTAAAATTGTTTGTATTAATTAATAAAAATAGAAAAATTTACAAAACAAAACAAAAATTCTTTTTACAATAAAAATTATTTTTAATAAACTGTATAGTGTGTGTCTAGTAATGATAATCAACTTTACCTGTTGTATAAAAAAGAACAAAAGAGAGAGAAAAAAAAACCACCTTCAGCAATTATGAATTATTTATAAAAAATATTTATGATTGTCCATTTCATTATTATAATATATGCATAAATCCATAAAAAAAATATATTTATTTCATTTTCATAATAATATGATTATAATTTCATAATTCTGAAGGCAAAGATTATTTGTTGAAACATTCGTTTTATTTTATTTTTAAGAATTAAATCAAACTAGAGGCTCCATTAGTTATCATTGTTGTGTGCCAATGGTAACATTTTACATAAATTTCAAATGATTTGATATTCTGGAACTTAAACTGTTGAACGGAAATCTGAAAGTGATGTTAAACACAATAACTCTAACCCAGAAATCTGTAATATTGATATTTTTCTGCAAGTCAATGGGCAAAAGTCCAGGATGCAAAAGTGTTCAGTTCAAATCTAACTTGGTTTGCCTTTTATAAATTTCAAATGATTTGCCTATGGAGACTTATTGAGGAGAAATCAAACACAGAACCTAGGTACAGACCTATGTATAGATATGGGTAACCTTAATGCCTCTGACAACTAGCCTCCCAACAGTGGTAGACTGAGTGGGTCGAACATTTCTACCGGGAAAACTTGTAAAAGGGCCCAGTCAAAAGGACACACTTAATCCCAAAACGTAAAATAAAAGTAAAGGTTTTAGGCATCACTTTGGGGGCCCACTGGGAAATTTCCTGGTATCCTGGTGGGCCAGTCTGCCACTGCCTTCCAAGCATAAAGATACCACAAACATCTATTTCTATTCTGAGTTAAAATGCAAGAGAAATGGTAATTTAAACCATGCTTCATCCAATTTGGTGCAACTTTAAATCTGTAAATAATTTCTCCACCGTGCCACATGTTTTGACGAAAAGTAATTCTCTGAGGGTTAGGGTTATAGTGTTTAAAGCAATTTCAACAATATTTCATATATTTCGAGGTGGTCAGTTTTACTGGTAGAAGAAACCAAAGTACCCGGAGAAAACTACCGACCTGTGACAAGTCACTGACAAACTAATTCTATGACATGCTTACAGATGTTATATTTACTAAAGAAAGTGTTTTTAAAAATCACTAGTCAGGACACTGAGAAAATGAGATTATACCACACAAGTCTGACCTTACCAATGGTACATCATAACATGGTCAATTTTTTTATATGCCCATTTCTGACCCCTTTTGGAATGAAAATAAAATACTATGCTCCACCACAAGGTAAATGGTCCATGTTTCATATTTTTTTACAATTTGGATGAATGAATAAATACATCCTTGACTTTCTCTACAGAGATTTAACATTACATGGTTGCAATCTTTGTTTATAATGGGACGCTGTGTTGTTTACCTTGCTTCGATACATTTGCCTCTACATATTCAGTAACAACTTTCAGTTTATCTTAGATCTGAAGTTTATTTTTGAGTTGAATATGACAATGTTGCCTTGCATCGTCTGCAAATCTTTCTGTGTTCATTTGCCTACCCATTGGCATTGACATTAAGAAGAATTCTAAGAACATCCTACCAAATGCACCCATGTTTTCACTTACAGCATGAACAATGACCAAAAAGTCCATGTACTATCTTCTGTGATATGCAAACTCTGTCCGTCTGTTTCTGGTAGGTGTAGAATCCCAAAAAGGCTTTTATACACTGTACAAATAAAACAGTACATTCAAAGTGAATCAAATGAATGATATGTCACTGTGGAATTTAAGTTGCACAAAAATGAATCTCTCAGATACACTTTAATTTGATGCTGTGAGTGGTTTTCATTTCACACCATTTTACAAAAGATTACTGCACTATATACGTATGTGAAGGAGAGTTTTTGTAGGCCTTCTTCTTCTTCCGGGTATAGTGCATAACCAATAAAGTATTATCACACTTTTGGGTAGGGGTGATGTCTATGTACAGTGCAGGTTAAAAAGATAAAAACAGTTTAAAAATTTAGATGAGGGTTGCCCTAGACAGCTGAGCCTTGAAGCTGTCTAGGGTGTCTACTTCCACCACACTTCCAGGTAGTTGGTTCCAGAGGCGTATGGTTTGTGGGAAGAATGATGTTCTGTACACTGTAGTTCTTGTGTGTGGTACCAAGTATCGTAGTGAATGGCCTCTAGTTCAAGAGAGGTGTGGTTGAGGTGGTGTTCCGCTGGTATAAGTAAGTAAGTAAATAATATTTTATTAGCCCAAAAGAAGGGGCCCTCAGGGGCATACAACATATCGTTAAGCACAAACAACCATTACATATAATATAAATAATAATTTCGCTAAATATAGCGCAGTAACAGTATTGACGCTGCAGTCAACCAGTGTATCAGACTATACATATTAATCTTCACTATTTAATGAATGAGTATTTCTCACCAGAAAGCAGTTGCTAATGTAGTTGTACAAAAGAACCTGGATATTTTTATCCTCATTATTTAGAATCCAGAAAAATTTATCTTTATCACTTAATAAATAAAAATTATTACATGCTGTAGTAATGTCACAAACAAAGTTTAACCTATCACAATTGTACAATGGACACTCTAAAAGAAAATGAAATTCATCTTCTATTTTAGACATATTACAATGCATACAATTCTCTCTTCTCTAACTAATTGTGAAATTTTACCATCTTTGTTTTTCTTTTTCTCATATCTACCTGTTTCAATGCGAAGCTGATGAGCACTTATTCTAAATTTTGTGATAAGACTATGCTGCTTAAAATTGAGAGTATCTAAATATGACTCTCTTCTGAAACAATCCTTTAATTTGTAAAACAGTGTTAACTTACCAGAATTTAAACCATTAGTTTTACACTCTTCCCAGTACTGTAAAAAAAATTCTCTAAGAGAATTTTTAACAAGTTTTTTCAATTTACACATATGTTCACTCCACATTTTACATGAAGTTAAATTTATTTTAAGCTTGGTAGCAAAAAATTGTATTGTGGAGTACCAGCTAAGGGTTTTATTATTGTGAAGATTTATACATTCCTCATATGCACTTTTCATAATTTTGCTGGGTTTGTTTTCTAGTCGGTGCCAATATAGGAAGAGGGAGGTTACCAAGGAAATAAAGAGTGGAAATCTTCCCAGCTCTGCAACTACCCCCATATTGGTTGTTCTTTTATTAACACCTAAAACAAATTTACAAAATTAATATTAAGCTTTTCACAATCCCAGTCTTTAAAAATGTCATATAGGTCCACTTTTTTCTGTTTGTCTGATAAGTTAAGTGTACCCCAGATTTCACTCCCATAGAGTACAATGGGTTTTACAGTATGATCAAATAAGTGTAACTGGGTATGTATTGAGGGGTTCAAACCTGACAAGTCTTTTCTTAATTTAAATGAGGCCTTTAAAGCTTTCTTGTATAGTGCATTTTTTGCTTCATTGAATTTACCAGAAGCAGACATTATTATGCCCAAGTATTTATATTCATTAACACAGCTTATCTTAGCACCATTAATCCAAAAATCATCAGATAATAAGTGACCTATTTTATTAAATATTAAATTTTTTGCTTTTTCAGTGCTAATATTAAGACACCAAGTCTGACAATAATTTTGCAGGATATTAAGCTGTTCCTGAAGCCCAGCCTTTGTATCGGATATTAAAACCAAGTCATCACGACATCAGCATAAGAGACAAGGCCTACCTCCAAAAATACCACTGTTTTAAAGTTTTAAACCTTTCACGAAAAAATAAATCGATTTGCTTACATAACTTGTTCTCTTTCGTACTATTGCCATGGGCATGGCATAATCTTAGAAAAAAAATTTTTTTAACGAATGTGCAATATGTTCATTTGTCTGTTGCAAACTCGTTCTGTGATTGATGACACGTCGTCCTTTCAAAAAATGTTGGAAAATGAACACCTTATAAAAGATAAAATATCTTATTTCCTCACTATTCCTGATTCAATAAAAGAAAACAAGAAAAGTGACAATACCTTCGGTTACGATGAAGAATTACATGTATGTTGACTCGTGGACGATAGATGTCGCCTCTGTTACTTTCACTTTCGATTTAACCGGAAACGGATATTATTGTGTGACAACAAGGCACAGAAGTTACACCGATACGGTATAATAACAAACGAAATTTAGGCTATAGATACAGTGTTAGGGTTATGGTGTTTAACGCCACTTTCAACAATATTTCAGTTATATTGTGGCGGCCAGTGTTATTAGTGGAGGAAACCGGAGTACCAAGGCCCAAGGGAAAACCACCGACCTGTCACAAGTAACTGACCTACTTCTTCTCTTCTTCTTCGTTTACGGAACATCCATCAACATACTGATGATTATTTTCCGATCATACTGTTGTTGTACTCCTCGCCATGAATTGAGTTCGAACTCACAATTTTAGTGTTGATAGGCCCTGATTGCACAGGTAGTAGTAAATCCAACTACCATATATGATCACGACCACGAAGACACCTGTACAGTACTCAAGCCGTCAAGGGTACAACTTAATAAATCACTGTGATAGACAATACAAATTAAACATGGTTTCTAATTGTTTAAAATTGTTCATAAGCATTGCATCCATCCACTTTCACATCTTTTTTTTTGTTTTTTGTTTTTTTGTTGTTGCTTCTAAAATATATATATATATTCTTATTTTGTTTTGTTTAATTTCTTATCAAGAATTAGTCCGAGATTCCTCTGCCGTTCGACGACTATTTAGAGCTTGCTGTTGTCGTTGAACGTCAGAGCGCTTGCCATAAACAAAACAGCGGATTTTCCTCTCACACTCGAGAGAGGCACATTTCCACGTTTTGTGACTATCAGATTTTATTTTCTATCCAAAACCCTTATATAAATCGCTTCACCAATCATTTTTCTATTAATTCATAACCATCTTACCCTCAGAAATTGGAGTTACACTCCATTACAGCACAATTTCCCCAGACCATATGATTTCGTCATTTTGAACACTGACATTTTGAAATATTTGTCACGTGACTTCGAGAGAACTACTATTACCGCAATGTATCATGGGAGATGATTTGCATATATGATCTGACCTTGTCCAAAATAGGGGGAAACGTAAGACATGCTCTTTCCGAAGCCCGCGAATAACACTGCCAAATGTAACTTTTCTATCCAACATATTTTGTATTATTTTCTTCTGCTCTGATTTGAGCTGTAGATGGAACTGTTTGTCCTGCAGAATACGCTTTATATCGTCTTGTATGTTTGTTTACGTATGCTAATTTGGCGCACTGCATTTAGTATCTCCCATCATGCAATACATTGCTGTCATCTTTCAGTTAGTATCGCGAGATCACGTTAAAAAAATGGCAGTGAAATGACCAAATCATCGGGTGTAAGGAAAAAACGTGCTGTAATCGAGTGTAACACCACTCTCTGAGGGTAAGATGGTTATGAATGAATAGAAAAATGATTGGTGAAGCGATATATATTAGGGTTTTGGATAGAAAATAAAATCTGATAGCCACAAAACGTGGAAATGTGTTACAAATGAGATGCGGGAAAAAATCCGCTGTTTTGCTTATGGCAAGCGCTCTGACGTTCAACGACAACAGCAAGTTCTAAATAGTCGTCGAATGGCAGAGGAATCTCGGACTAATCAAGAATTACAGCTCATTATTTTGTCTGACATATCGTGCATGCTCTTGTTGTTATTATTGATAATTACACTGTAAACGGGAGAGGACTTCATAAGTTAGTGCAACTTGTGTCCAATCCTTTTTGTCATTTGTTCAAATAAAATTGTTATAAACTAACAAATTAAACACAAATAGATAATACAAATTAAACACAAATAGACAATACAAATTAAACACAAATAGATAATACAAATTAAACACAAGTAGACAATACAAATTAAACACAAATAGATAGTACAAATTAAACACAAATAGATAATAAAAATTAAACACAAATAGACAATACAAATTAAACACAAATAGATAATACAAATTAAACACAAATAGACAATACAAATTAAACACAAATAGACAATACAAATTAAGCACAAATAGACAATACAAATTAAACACAAATAGATAATACAAATTAAACACAAATAGACAATACAAATTAAACACAAATAGATAATACAAATTAAACACAAATAGACAATACAAATTAAACACAAATAGACAATACAAATTAAACACAATTAGATAATACAAATTAAACACAAATGGACAATACAAATTAAACACAAATAGACAATGCAAATTAAACACAAATAGACAATACAAATTAAACACAAATATATAATACAAATTAAACACAAATAGATAATACAAATTAAGTACACAAATAGACAATACAAATTAAACACAAATAGACAATACAAATTAAACACAAACAGACAATATAAATTACACACAAATAGATAATACAAATTAAACACACATAGACAATGCAAATTAAACACAAATAGACAATACAAATTAAACACAAATAGACAATGCAAATTAAACACTAATAGACAATGCAAATTAAACACAAATAGACAATACAAATTAAACACAAATAGATAATACAAATTAAACACAAATAGACAATACAAATTAAACACAAATAGACAATACAAATTAAACACA
>MJUT01038701.1:708175-723047 GCA_002080005.1 Gigantidas platifrons | reverse complement strand
TTATCTCTCTTTGGAGCATTGATATCAAATAGTCCAACTTTAATATTTCCAATGTTTGTGTTAGAGTTATCTTTCTTTGGAGCATTGATATCAAATAGTCCAACTTTAATATTTCCAATGTTTGTGTTATAGTTATCTCTCTTTGGAGCATTGATATCAAATAGTCCAACTTTAATATTTCCAATGTTTGTGTTAGAGTTATCTCTCTTTGGAGCATTGATATCAAATAGTCCAACTTTAATATTTCCAATGTTTGTGTTATAGTTATCTCTCTTTGGAGCATTGATGTCAAATAGTCCAACTTTAATATTTCCAATGTTTGTGTTAGAGTTATCTATCTTTGGAGCATTGATATCAAATCGTCCAACTTTAATATTTCCAATGTTTGAGTTAGAGTTATCTCTCTTTGGGCATTTATTAAAGCAAATATTTTTTTTTTATTTCAAAATGCATAATAAAGGTAGGAGAAAATTGAAGGGGTAATCAAGAATGTACCATCCAGAGACACAGGCAACGCTGGGTACACACGACAGACAATCAAAAACACCAAAAATACACACAACATAATACAGAAAACTTATAAGATGAGCAACACGGACCCCACCAACAAAACGTGGGTGAACACAGGTGCCCACGAAGGGTAAGTAGTTTCTGTCTCTTATAAGACACCCACCATGTTACTCATATAATCAAATCGTTTAGGACACCACTATATAAAATAAAACAAACAACACAAATAAGTCATAAGCCCTTCTACAAACAATTTGGGATAAAGACGAACCGAACATCGTTTTTATGCGGACATCGTAATGGACGTCACAACATGGAACGTAGAATATAACGACACATATAATAGGACAAAATTAACAACAACGACACGAACCCCACTTCTTAAAACGAGAAGAGATTAAGAGATACAGGCAAGATTGGACACAAGACGGAACGGAGAGAAACAAAACATAGAACAATAAAGGGGTGTGCAACACGGGTCCCACAGAAAAACGAGAGGGGGTTGAACCCAGGTGCTTACGAAGGATAATTCGGCAGTTCCTGCTTCTTGCAAGACACCTGCCGTGATACTCATATATTCAAGTCCGGTAAAAGTCTTGTCGATGATAGAAAAAAGAACAAATCTACATAAAAAGGAAAAGATACTTTGTGTATCGATGATTTCAACCTAGGAGCAACGTAGCCTTGTGTGAGCACTTCATGTTGTCAGCAGCTGAGCTCTGTGAAGAAAATCACTGTACTAGACACAAGCCCTAGAATAACGTATGAGTTGTGAATTGTAAACTCCATACGCTGGTGATGCTAGAATATTGCTACTGATGAAAGGGAAATTTACTATTGAAACAAGAGCACCGCCCACGGGTGCTGGACGCTCGACTTTTTCGTATCTGATATTAAACTGCAAGCAATTTACATAATGATTGAGAAATTGCATTTTTCAAAAATGGGGAATAACTAAAAAAAAATCGAGAGAAGCATCAGAGATGCAACAGCCGAGTTGGGTTTAGGGGTGGGTATCTCAACCATTAAAAAGTTCACTTCAGGTAGGGGGTGGGGTATGACCCCCAGGACCTGAGCTATAAGGCATTTAATTTGCCTAGTCACTCTGATCATAAATATATATGGTTTAGGGGTGGGGATCTCAACCATTAAAAAGTTCACTTCAGGTAGGGGTGGGGTATGACCCCCGGGGCCTGAGCTATAATGCATTTAATTTGCCTAGTCACCCTGGGGTGGGAATCTCAACCATTAAAAAGTTCACTTCCGGTAGGGGTGGGGTATGACCCTGGGGCCTGATCTATAATGCATTTAATTTGCCTAGTCACCCTGATCATAAATATATATGGTTTAGGGTGGGGATCTCAGTCACATTTTTTTAAACAGATTCCCCAGTGGGGTGGGGCTGAGCCCCGGGGATAAAAAATGTTGAATGCACTACTTCACATTGGCATCTCCACCCATATCAAATATTAAGCTTCTATCTTTTGTTGTTTCAGAGAAATGTGTAATTCTCAAAATATGTACTTTTTCTATATAAAAAAAACAACCATGATTTTACATGAAAAAAACAATAGATTATTCTGAATTTCGAATTCCAGATTGGGGTCAACACTTTCTACAAGTGTATTGAGTTTCAAGTTAATAGCTTTGATAGTTATTGAGAAATTTTAATTATACTAAAAAAAGATTCCTAATTTCTACGTACTATGTCAAAACAAGGGCAGATAACTCTGGATACACAAATCACAGGGTCATCTGCCTTGTTGTAATTGGTTCCTCTTTTGATAGTGAACAAGTATTCCAAGTTTCAAATGTATACCTGTGATAGTTTTTGAGAAATGGACTCTGACAAAAAAATTTACCGAAAACTTAACCTAAAACTTAACCGACCCAGACGCTGACGCAGACGCAGACGCTGACGCCGGAGTGACGACAATAACTCGATTTTTTTTCTTCGAAAAGTCGAGCTAAAAATGAAGTCATCGTGTTTGTCGTAGAGTTTCATTTTATTCTTCCTCCGTTGTTAATTTCGCAGTAATTATCAGACTTTTGAGTGTTAGTAGTATCATCTACTATTAGCTCATTTTAGATGAGATGCACATAATTACCAAATCGAGAATTGCTCAGCGATAGAATGTCATCTATATAGCGGAAGACCTTGATGGAAGTCGGTCTTACAGGCGTGTAGAAGCAGATCGGATAATAGCGGATTACAATTTGTACTCATTGGAATATCAATCAGGGGCGGATACAGGGGGGCGCACCCGGCGCCCCCCCCCCTAAAATGGGGAAAATTATTATTGGAGAAGACGTTTCTAAGTTGTGAAACTTGTGTCCTATCCAATTGTTTCTTAATGAACAATAAAATATGTTTAAAGTAATGGGAAAAAATATGATTTTTTTCGCATAAAATCGTGATTTTTCACACTAAATACCCAAAAAAATTTCGCGCCTCCCTCCGCTCGGTGCGATTTTTTTAAGTGCGCCCCGTAACTTGAAATCCTGGATCCGCCCCTGCCAATCGTCTGTTGAAACGCTCGTCCACCAAACTAGACAAATATATGGGAGAGGAATCTAACATTTGAATGGTCTCGTCCTGTTTATAATTATTATTAGATTTTGAGCGGTTTTTGACCAAGTAAAACTTATCTCTGCCAATAACAAGATACTTATAACATTTGTTCTCTGTTTTTCTTTGAGAAGCAAACAACGCTGAATCAATTCTTTGATTCTAGATTTTAGTTGCGTATGTGGAATGATGGTATTTAAGTTAGAGAAATCAAATGATACTGAGATCTAGAACTTAAATTCTCCAGCTAATTCTTTGAGTTTGTTTGTTCATATTCACGTTTGATTAACGCCACTTCTAGAAAAGATGATGTCATAATATTTCAGGAGACCCGTATCATTGATGAACATTTTTACACTATTTTTCTTTCAAAATATCAAATTCCCGACTTTAAGAAATCTCTGTAAAATAAGATATATATATAACAAAGTATTTCACGGAGTACATGGTTCTAATTTTGATTGGTTGGTCTTTCAATTTTCAGGAAGCATGTACCCTTATTTACATTTTATTTTGATCGATTGTTGATTTACGTCAAGTGAGCATGTTATATTCATTGCGTGAAAGATATGATTTGATTTATTGTGTATAACGCCACTTTCAGCAATATTTCAGCTATATCATTTCGACCAGTTTTTAGTGGTGGAAGAAGCCGGAGAGAATCACCGACCATGGACAAGGACAAGCAACTAGTAAACTTCATCACTTGCGGCTGTGAGTCGAGTGCACCCATTTTTGTAATTTACAAAGCCGGACGCGAATCCACGCCGTATTGGTGATGGGCTTGTATGAGTTGTTAGGTGATCCAACTACCTAACTCATTGAGCCACCCGGGCCCTTCTCTTATAAGACACCCACCATGTTACTCATATAATCAAATCGTTTAGGACACCACTATATAAAATAAAACAAACAACACAAATAAGTCATAAACCCTTCTACAAATAATTTGGGAAAAAGATGAACCGAACATCGTTTTTATGGGGACATCGTAACAGACGTCACAACATGGAACGTAGAACATAAAGACACATATCTTACCTCCTACATAAATATAAGAAAATGATTGGTTTAGCGTCAACAAGTGGACGCCCTATATAACTCATACAGGGCGTCTGAGCCTCTTGTATGTTTTGTGTCATTGAAACATTCGATCATACAGGGTTAGTAAATTAGAGTTACTTCCCAGGGCTTTGAAAACAGTTTATTGTTTTTGTGAAAATTTTGACTGTTCTTGCTGAACATTATGTGATATTTTTCTGTGAAATAAAATATCGAAAGTTTGTATTTTTCAATTATTTTATGAATTCTTGCGTATAGACTGATAAAAGTAAGAAAAAACTCAGAACTTCAAATCCAAAGGGTAGTCGGTAAGATATATTCGTTACACAGTGTGTTAGTGACCTAATACGTTATATACGGGGACAGTAAATTCCATATGGGGCTCGACTTCGTCTCGCCCCATATGGAATTTACTGACTCCGTATATAACGTATTAGGTCACTAACACACTATGTAACTAATATTATAATCCTTAGGACAAAATTAACAACAACGACACGAACCCCACGACCTAAAACGAGAGTAGATTGAGAGACACAGGCAAGATTGGACACAAGACAGAACGAAGAGAAACACAACATAGAACAGTAAAGGAGTGGGCAACACGGATCCCACAGAAAACGGGGAGGGGGTTTGAACCCAGGTGCTTGCGAAGGATAACTCGGCAGTTCCTGCTTCTTGTGAGACACCTGCCGTGTTATTCATATATTCAAGTCCGGTAAAAGTCTTGTCGATGATAGAAAAAAGAACAATTCTACATAAAAAGGAAAAGATACTTTGTGTATCGATGATTTCAACCTAGGAGCAACGTAGCCTTGTGTGAGCACCTCATGTGTCAGCAGCTGAGCACTGAAGAAAATCACTACTAGACACAAGCCCTAGAATAGCGTACGATTTGTGAATTGTAAACTCCATACGCTGGTGATGCTAAAACATTGCTACTGATGAAAGGGAAGTTTACCATTAAAAAAGTGAAGCCATCGTGTTTATCGTAGATTTTTATTTTATTCTTTCTCCTTTGTTAATTTCACGGTAATTATCAGACTTTTGAGTTTCGGTAGTATCCTTTACATCAAGCTCATTTGGATAGAAGAGATGCAGATAATCACAGAATCGAGAATTGTTCAGTGACAGAACATCATCTATATAGCGGAAGCCCTTGAAACCTATCTCACAAACGTGCAGAAATAAATCGGATGATAGCGGAGCACAATTTGTATCCATTGGAATACCGATCGTCTGTTGAGACACTCGTCCATCAAACTGTACAAATATATGAGGGGAAAATTTAACAGTTTTATGGTCTCGTCCTGTTTATAATTATTATTAGATTTTGAGCGGTTTTTGACAAAGTAAGACTTATCTCTGCCAATAACAAGATACTTATAACATTTGTTCTCTGTTTTTCTTTGAGAAGCAACGCTGAATAAATTCTTTGATTCTAGATTTTAGTTGCGTATGTGGAATGATGGTATTTAAGGTAGAGAAATCAAATGATACTGAGATCTAGAACTTAAATTCTCCATTTAATTCTTTGAGATTGTTTGTTCATATTCACGTTTGATTAACGCCACTTCTAGAAAAGATGATGTCATAATATTTCAAGAGACCCGTATCATCGATGAACATTTTCACACTATTTTTCTTTCAAAATATCAAATTCCCGACTTTAAAAAATCTTTGTAAAATAAGATAACAAATATTTCACGGAGTGCATGGTTCTAATTTTGATTGGTTTGTCTTTCAATTTTCAGGAAGCATGTACCCTTATTTACATTTTATTTTGATCGATTGTGGATTTACGTCAAGTGAGCATGTTATATTCATTGCGTGAAAGATATGATTTGATTTATTGTGTTTAACGCCACTTTCAGCAATATTTCAGCTATATCATTTCGACCAGTTTTAGTGGTGGAAGAAACCCGAGAGAATCACCGACCATGGACAAGCAACTGGTAAACTTTATCACTTGCGGCTGCGGGTCGAGTGCACCCTTTTTTGTAACGTACAAATCCGGACACGAACCCACGTCGTATTGGTGATAGGCTTGTATGAGTTGTTAAGTAATACACTACCTAAATCATTGAACCACCCGGGCCCCTGTGCACTTGACGTTAATCATATGAATGAATATACTTAAAATACTACTCACTTGTCGTTAAATATATCAAAGAATTAATATAAATTTAAATGTCAAATTTCACATAATATGGAGAAATATGTGATCCACCATTGAATAAAAAATGAAAATTGAAATGCATTAAACTTTTTGATAACATGCTATAACATGTACATGACGTACACGATGTACTTCTTCATTTTGACACGTAGGTCATGGAGATTTACTCACGGTCATGTTTTGTACCGTTTTGAATTGAGTAGACAAACCATTTGTACGAAACCAATTTAAATTGTAAAGTTAGATATCTGGCTTACTTGACTTTTTTAACATAAAGGTCACCCGCTGTTTGAACAGTATATTTACATGATATCAAATATACACAGTAAGATGTTTATTCAATAAACTTGACAGGATTTTGACGATACTATTTTTGTCAAAATTTGAATAATTTACCATCAATACATGGGTCGTCAGCTTTAATAATCATCACTTTGAAATATGTTTCATACACAATCTATGAATAATAGCGTTCCTACACTTATACGATTACTTATAAGTGGAGCTTTGATACACTATTGTTTCTACCCTGTGTTTAACTGGAGATCTGATACACGATTGTCCCTACCCTGTGTTTAACTGGCGCTCTGATACACGATTGTCCCTATCCTGTGTTTAACTGGCGCTCTGATATACGATTGTCCCTATCCTGTGTTTAACTGGAGCTCTGATACACTATTGTTTCTACCCTGTGTTTAACTGAAGCTCTGATACACTATTGTTTCTACCCTGTGTTTAACTGGAGATCTGATACACGATTGTCTCTATCCTGTGTTTAACTGGAGCTCTGATACACGATTGCCTCTACCCTGTGTTTAAATGAAGCTCTGATACACAATTGTCCCTACCCTGTGTTTAACTGAAGCTCTGATATACGATTGTCCCTACTCTGTGTTTAAATGGAGCTCTGATACACGATTATCCCTTCCTTGTGTGTAACTGGAGCTATGATACACGATTGTCCCTTCCCTGTGTTTAACTGGAGCTCTGATACACGATTGTCTCTACCCTGTGTTTAACTGGGGATCTGATACACGATTGTCCCTACCCTGTGTTTAACTGGAGCTCTGATACACGATTGTCCCTACCCTGTGGTTAACTGGAGCTCTGATACACGATTGTCCCTACCCTGTGTTTAACTGAAGCTCTGATACACGATTGTCTCTACCCTGTGTTTAACTGGAGCTCTGATACACGATTGTCTCTACCCTGTGTTTAACTAGAGATCTGATACACGATTGTCCCTATCTGTGTTTAACTGAAGCTCTGATATACGATTGTCCCTACTCTGTGTTTAAATGGAGCTGTGATACACGATTGTCCCTTCCCTGTGTTTAACTGGAGCTCTGATACACGATTGTCTCTACCCTGTGTTTAACTGGGGCTCTGATACACGATTGTCCCTACCCTGTGTTTAACTGGAGCTTTGATACACGATTGTCCTTACCCTGTGGTTAACTGGAGCTCTGATACACGATTGTCCCTACCCTGTGTTTGACTGGAGCTCTGATACACGATTGTCTCTACCCTGTGTTTAACTGGAGCTCTGATACACGATTGTCCCTACCCTGTGTTTAACTGAAGCTCTGATACACGATTGTCCCTATCCTATTTTATAACAGAGTTATGACTCTGCACGATAGTAATATGGTTGTGGAACCGTAACTCGTAACGATCTTCTTAGTTAACCGAGAAAGTCCGTTAAGAGCTACAGTTCCGAAGCTATAGATAGCATCACTAAGCAATCTATGAATCGGGTTCTAACATAACACGATTGTCGCTATACCCAATTTAATAATTGGGCTTTTATGCTACACATGTGTCCATTGTCACTACCCAGTTTGACAAAGGAGGTCTTACACATTATTGCCACTACCCAGTTTGACAAAGGAGGCCTTACACATTATTGCCACTACCCAGTTTAATAATGAAGGTCTTACACATGATTGTCAATACCCAGTTTGATAATGGAGGTCTTACACATGATTGTCACTACCAAGTTTGATAATGGAGGTCTTACACATGATTGTCACTACCCAGTTTGATAATGGAGGTCTTACACATGATTGTCACTACCCAGTTTAATAATGAAGGTCTTACACATGATAGTCACTACCCAGCTTAATAATGGAGGTCTTACACATGATTGTCACTACCCAGTTTAATAATGAAGGTCTTCCACATGATTGTCACGTCCCAGCTTAATAATGGAGGTCTTACACATGATTATCACTACCCAGTTTAATAATGAAGGTCTTCCACATGATTGTCACGTCCCAGCTTAATAATGGAGGTCTTACACATGATTGTCACTATCCAGTTTAATAATGGAGGTCTTCCACATGATTGTCACGTCCCAGCTTAATAATGGAGGTCTTACACATGATTGTCACTACCCAGTTTAATAATGGAGGTCTTACACATCATTGTCACTACCCAGTTTGATAATGGAAATTGTCCGACGTTACACGATAGTTTCTTCCGTTTTGTAATGGAATATTTGATAATATAGTGGGGTCGTCGTGGTCGTGATCATATGTTGGCTGGATTTACAACTACCTGTGCAATCAGTGCCTATCACTACTAAAGTTGTGAGTTCGAACCCCGTTAATGGCAAAGTGTACTCAATACAACAGCATTGATGGTTTTCTCCGGGTACTCCGGTTTCCTCCACCAATAAAACTGACCCCCACGATATAACTGAAATATTGTTGAAAGTGGCGTTAAACACCATTAACCAAACCTTGATACTACCGGTATATTTGTACTCGATTACACTTATCTTTTAATAATGGTACTCTGACAGTATTTGATTATACCTATCTAGTTTATAAACTTAACTCCGGTATTACTTGACAGTCCCTACCAAATGTAATGAAGGGGTTCTCACAATATATCACTGACCTATTGCTAGAGGACCCTTGTAAATTGGTATAATTTGTGTCCAATCCAATTGTTAAAATATTTAGCAATAAAATATGTTTAATCTAATCTACCTATTGCTATTCAATAAATAGAGCTCTGATACTACACGATTCTCCATACCAAGTTTATTAATGCAGTGCTGGTATTAAACGATTGTCGATACCATATTCAACTATAGTTTAAGCTACATGTACATCTGTATCCCTTACCCATAATGTGGAACGTGAATGAAAAACGTGATGTTGAATTTGGTTAAAAAAAAGTTTTGTAAGAGTTCGGTGGCAAATTTGTTGGGACTCGGATGATATAGGTTATCAAAGAAAAACAGCTGAAATAGACACATAAAAGGGGGTCAGTTGTTAATAAGTAAACAGTGTTGCTTAGTAACATTGCGGGTTATGAAATAACGCACCATCGTCAGTACCAAAATCAGCGAAATAACAGGCCATAATTTTGTTGTGCTTCTTTCTCGTTTCACACTTTACGGTCGTGAAACTTCACCGTTTTTATTTTTGCTAATTTTGCACTATATTCAGCATATTATGACAATATTTCCATTTCCTGTGAAATAACACCTCAATTTTAAATTAAGTCCAAACTGGCAAAAATAGTCCATTTTACACATTTTCATTCATATTGCCTGATACATGTCCGCCATAGTTACATGTCCGTCATTAGAAAAATATTCATTCTTAATTATACCGATATAGACTCGCCCACATCATCGATTCCAAAAATATATAGTGTACATATATTTCTTAATAAACAAACAAGACCAGGAAGTCATATGTAGGACATTCATCACTTCCTTATAGTTGTTTACAACAGCTGATATCTAGATATTATGTATGACTCCTCGTGGATCCCAACACCTGATATCTAGATATTATGTATGACTCCTCGTGGATCCCAACACCCAATTTAGCTCCGCCAATATTAATTACCTTGTACGAAGAGGGTCATTTCGGGTATGTATGACCTATGCTTATTTTGTTTATGTTAGTTTTTTTTTTTTTTTTNCCCCCGTATAATAACATGTACAATATTACAATCATACATCCTATTATTATTTCATACTTTTTTAGTAACTACCCGTAATAAGTTAGGTACGCTAATTACTTCAGGTAAAATCTTAACCCCATGGATGTGATTTATTGTGTATCGAAAATATGGGGACACTCTCCAAACAATAACAATTTCGGGTCTCGTGTACTGTTACAACACAATTCAAAATGTAAAAAATTGAAAGTATAGTAATTTGATTATTCTATAAAATTAGCGCAAACATGCAAATGTGTGTTAAAATTATCACATATCCATACATTCTAGAATACAAACATGTATATATGTTATATTTAATCCTTTGAATATTATGTTTGTGATTGTGTGTTTATTTTGCTCATCTTGTTTATTTTATGTATGTTTTTTTTTTTTTTTTTTCGTTCACCAGACTCGAACAGTCCGACAGTAATAATAGTAATAAAAACTCACCTTTCAAGTTGTAGTAAAGCTATTCACTATTCAGCTCCTTTTTGTTTTATTAATCCTTTTGATATGATATGACCTTATACATGTGACATTCCAATCCAACTATGGTTTATGTCAACATTTTACAGTTAATCCTGATTTTTCATTTTTCACTTTTTATTTTTCAGTTATTGCATATAATTAGCTCAGTTCCACTTTTGCACTTATTTGAGAAAGAGTCGTTGCCGTCCGTTAAGTATATATTTTACTGTTATGTTTTTGTAACCTACATTGCCATCCAGTTTTTCATGATCCACGTGTGTTTTACTTACGACAATGGGTAACGATGTAACCAGCTATAGGGTGGCAATTAGTTTGTTCTATCTAAAGACAAATCCATGTCGTATGAAATGTGTGTATAACAAATCTTTTGATTTATTCAAAGTATTTTTTCTACTACTCCGTTATTTATGTTATAATTTCGTGAAAATAGCAAGGTTTTTAGACGGCAATGTCATTAATATTACTATCATTTTGTGCTTATTAAAATTATGTATTCTTTTATCAGGCGACGTTAAAATGAACCCAGGACCCACCATGGGAATGTCCTTGATAAATCTATTAGTATTCTTCATCACAATATTAGAAGTCTGAGGAACAAAATTCAAGATATTGCGAATATTGTAGACGAGTTTGATATAATATGTTTTACTGAAACGCATTTGGACCACAACATTTCAGATGTAGACATCATTCTCCCGTATTTTAATACTAAACCGTTTAGATTAGACAGAAATTGCCATGGTGGGGGTATAATTGTTTATTATAAAGAAAATATTAACATCAGTATGCGCCCCGATCTACAAATAGACGGGACAGAGGTCATGTGGCTTGAAATAAATACCAAAGTAGGTATATTTCTGCTTAATATTATTTACCGATCTCCAACTCAAGCCGGACCTCTTTTTTGGAATAACTATCGCAAAATGGTAAGTGATGCACTGGACTGTTCCAGTAAGATAATTTCATTGGGAGATTATAATGTTGATTTTTTAAGTCCACTACCTAAAGAAGTGGACGATATTATACATATATATGGGTTAGAAAACAAGATTAGTGATCCCACTAGATTTGGTCATAACTCCTCCTCCCTATTGGACCACATTCTCGTTACCGATTCTATAACAGTATTGGAAGCGAACACTATTCCCGTTGATCGCAGTATTAGTGATCACGACCCTACCTATATAGTTGTTGACTGCGGTTATAAAAACTCGAAATCCTATACAAGGACAGTCTGGTTATATAACCGGGGTAACTATCATTTATTTAGGGATCTAATATCCAAAGCTGATTGGAAATCTATTATTTCAGAACAACCAACTGTAGATATAGCATGCGCACTATTCACTAGTAAGTTTATGGAAATTGCACATTTATGTATAGGAACAAATTCGACCAAACGATAAGATCTGGATGAATTCTGAAATTAGAAGGGAATTGAGGGTAAGAGACCGTTTACGGAAGAAATTCATTCAAAACAAATCCATATTTAATGAACGTAAGTATAAGGATCAGCGCAACTCGGTAAACAATTTAAAGAAATCAGCAAAAAATGAATTTTATGTAAGTATAAACGAAACACTATCTGATCTTAAAAATGTTAACAGCAAACAATACTGGAAGACCATTAAAATGCTTATCAAAGGTGAATGTAACTGTTCGGACCTACCACCCCTACGACAGCCACATAAAATCTCCCCTAGTTCATTTGACAACATTGACAAATGTAATAGTTTAAACAATTATTTCTGTTCTATATCAGACCTTCATGACGAACATACCGACTTACCCGATTTTGACGACAGAGGACGGAATACACTTACTGACATCAATATCCAACATCAGGAGATAGTTGATGTAATATCATTACTTAGCACGAATAAAGCTGTAGGTCCTGATCGTATTAGCAATCGCATGCTCAAGGAAGTAATGCACGAGGTTGCACACCCACTTTATCTACTGTTCAATAAATCTCTCCAAGAACGTAAATTCCCTAAGGACTGGAAGTTAGCCCACGTCATCCCAATATTTAAAAGTGGAGATAAATCATTGGTATCCAATTATAGACCTATTGCACTACTTTGTACTGTTAGCAAAATTTTTGAAAAAGTAGTATACAAATATATATTCAACTTCCTGATTGATAACGCCCTTATTTATAAATTCCAGTCAGGATTCATACCTGGTCACTCCACGTCACACCAACTAATCAAACTTACACACGAAATCCCTTAATAATCAAGAATTGATCTGTTTAATATTTTGTGATGTCAGTAAGGCCTTTGACCGAGTTTGGTTAAGGGGCTTACTGCTAAAATTAGAACGGTATGGCATTAAAGGTAATCTTCTCCGGTGGGTAGAGAGTTACATCTCGAACAGAGAACAACAAGTTATTATCAAAGACACCATCTCATTGAAAGGTAATTTAAAAGCTGGAGTCCCCCAAGGGTCAATCCTTGGTCCTCTGTTGTTTTTGATATTTATTAATGACATTGCCGACGATATGCTTGGATTGTGTAGATTGTTTGCTGATGATACGTCCGTTGGCGAAAGATCATTCGAAATTAATCATCTGCGTTCTATGGTTAACATTGATTTAAATAATATTACGAATTGGGCGAAACAATGGCTAGTCAAACTAAATCCCGAAAAAACAGAAATAATGTACTTCAGTACCAGGCCCTCTCCAGTTGATTTATACTTCTATACAGATAATATTAAAATCAAACCTGTTGATGCTCACAAACTCTCAGTGCTGATGGTACATGGTCTAAACATATTAATAATGTTGTTGTCAAAGCATCCAGACAGATAGCCGTTCTGCGTAAGATAAAATTTAAGGTATCTAGACACTTTTTAGAAAACATTTACATGACCTTCATTAGGCCACTTCTTGAATATTCTTGTGAAGTTTGGGATAGTTGTACAATTGCCGATGCCGTCAGACTTGAGCAACTTCAACTTGAAGCTGCTAGAATCGTCACAGGTCTGACGGCTTATGCAAGTGTGTCTTCTTTATATGCAGAAACCGGGTGGGAGAAACTTAATACCAGACACAAAATCAGGAAGTTGTCACTTTTTTTATAATATAGTCAAGGGTGATACCCCCGGTTATTTAAGTGATTTGCTGCCGCGGACTGTCAACCAGGCAAACAACTACAATTTACGAAATTCAGATAATTTCATTATCCCACGGTGTCGTCTTACCCTATATCAAAATTCATTTTTTCCAGCCACTATTCATCTCTGGAATAATTTACCCCAATATATCAGAGATTCACCTAGTAATTGCATACTCAAATGTAGATTAAAGACTTACTACAACAATCCAGTAAAGCCTCCTAAATATTTTTCGTTTGGTTCACGTCTGGCAAGTATTCTACATACTGGTTTAAGGCAAAATTGTAGTAGCTTAAAAGGTGACCTTTTTAGATGTTATCTGATAGATTCTTGTTACTGTAACTGCAACAATTATATGGAAAACAATGAACACTACTTCTTGCACTGCAAATTATTTGTTAATCAGAGAAATGTTATGTTGAACAATATCAGAGATCTCGGGTTAGATATATCCATTAACAATATATTGTATGGAAATTCAGATTTTGCACATGATGTTAACTGCTCACTTTTCACAACTGTTCACAGATACATACTAGACACTAAAAGATTTGTCTAATGTTTATGTACTTTTAACTCATATGACGGCAGCGACTCAATATCAATCACTTGCAATACTATGTCATTTTCTCAAATAATTATGAATGAAATAATGTTCTGTTTTTGTAATATATTGTCTAATTAATTATTTCTATGTAACGGAGAAGACCTCGTAAGTTTATAACTTGTGTCTGATCCATTGTCTGTATTTGTTTGACAATAAATATGTTTAAAGTAAAGTAGATAGCTGATGATAAAAATAACATTTTATACAAATATAAATAATTTATTAACATATAACAATACTGAATAAATAAATAGTATCACAGTTTATGTTCAAGTGACGTAACACATACATAGTCTATGTTCAAGTGACGTAACACATACATAGTTTATGTTTAAGTGATGTAACACATACATAGTTTATGTTTAAGTGA
>MJUT01038701.1:692754-707985 GCA_002080005.1 Gigantidas platifrons | reverse complement strand
AAGTGATGTAACACATACATAGTTTATGTTTAAGTGATGTAACACATACATAGTTTATGTTTAAGTGATGTAACACATACATAGTTTATGTTTAAGTGACGTAACAAATACAGAACAGATGAATTATTCAGAAATGGCACACATATATAGCAACATGAACCTTACATCACAGCAAGACCGTCTTAACAGCATTATAGGCCCCCGGGCAAAGGAGTGCAATAGGGCCCCTACCTACACAACCACTCACATGAATAAAACTGTAAATGTCATCAAATTAAACATACTTATTGAATTGGTACTTCCAACAAAATCAGTGTTTAAGAATTAAAAAACATTCCATACACAACATACATAGATTAGCATGGGCCCTTATGCTCGTGGGTCCTCGGGCAATTGCCAGTGTGCCCATGCGTTAAGACGTCACTGCACCACAGGGACCTGTTTAAACTGTTTGTATGTATAATAAAAGCCAAGGTCGAAAATGTTTTTGACCCCTGGTATTCACGGTTCGACATATTTGATCCCGTGTATTCTCGGTCTTTGCTTTTGGTCATAAAATTTCATAGATTACATTAGTTTTATTTTGGCCATTGTGTTGTCTGTTCTTCTTCGATATACGGTTTCTGATTGTCCCTTTGGTATCTTCAAACTCTTCTTATAAACCCTTGTGGTTAACCGATAACATTAAAATGAAAGCATGAAGAAAATACTATTTTTAATTTGATAGTTGTATTATTAGAAACGAAAACATATGAAATTGAGTAGACACGATAAATCAGAACTGTTTATGTACGAAGGTTGCAACATTTATGATATAGCTGTAAAATTAACATATATAGTTCCGAATGCATAATAATTTCTCGAATGGTGTATCCTCTTGGTCATTTACTAAACTGGTCTAAAAAATGAATATTGTAATCAAATGATAAAAATCAGATATGAAATTAAAAAAAAACAACAACTAAATGACTTAAGTTAAGAATTAAAATTTGTGAAATATCAAAATAATTATAATTAAATTCAAATAGTTGATTGAGTATTTGATGTTACTTTGGTATTCTATAGAATATGGCCTGCTAGGATTGTTTAAAACGATGTCCAATATGTTAAACTAAGGTGTGTTTAAAGAATTCCCAATACGACCTACTAGGATATGAGCGATATATCACTGGTCATATTATAAATCGCCAGAAGGTATTCAGTACAACCCCCTTTATAGGAACGATCCAAACCACCCCTAGTACGGACTCTAAAATTTCACTGTGATATGAGACCTAAAAAAAAGGGGGGGGGGACTTCGTCGGTCTCTGTTATATAACTTTATAATATTCTCTTACAAATTAAGCATAGCTTAATGTATCAAAAGTATCACAAGGACAATATAAATTGAGACAAAATAAACATATATATACATTTGTATATTAATACTGTTTAACAATTGTTTTACCCTTACAAACTCAGATCAATACTTTACTATGGAAAGTTGGGATCGATAGACGTCTGCCTCTATATGAGTAATTGGTGTTGTAAGTGGGGATCTAAACATTCTTAGGGTTTTTTCGAAGACGAAAACTTATTTAAGAACACGATGAATGTCTCTCCAATAAATTATGCCTTTGTAGCCTACGATAAATTGCTTAGTATATTTTGTGTTATCAGACCACCCCATCCAACAGACTGAAAACTATCTTCCGCCGGTCAGCAGACAATACAAAAAAACGGGCAACAGTATCTACTGTCGTTCAGCATTTTAGGTAGGTATTTAATTTACAATTACATGTGTCTAACATAGGGAAAATAAACAAATGTGGGGAATTTTGTTTTACATAGCGAATTATTTAGCTTTTCTAACGCACCCGTTTTCTAAAGAGAAAATTGAGTCAAACATCTAAAATAAAATGGGATAGACAACCTCTAGTGGCGGTCTCATAAGCTTTTGAAAGGGTATTATTGAGATTAATCTGACTTCCACCTATTTTTACGCGATTTAAAAAAAAAAAAAAAAAAAAGAGGAAAGGGGTTTCTGACCCCTAGATCAGCAACAGGCCTCTATAATACTTCTATATGAAGTTTACTAGTCCAGCAACATATTTTCGTGGCATAACTGACAAGATATGGTATAAAACTGACGAGTCCGTGGTATTTATGGTCATACAACGCCACTTTGTAAGTAAATAAATTATTTCGTTCGTTGGTGATATTTGTAAAGTCGAAGTCTTCGGAACTGATCAGATTTAACCGGTAGTACAATCGGTCTATCTCGTCCTTTAACCCTTGTTGCCTTAGTCTTCTAACGCTTTTACAGAAGTCACAAATCCGTACATATAAACCGTCATTTTCTAATTTTAGCATACACCACTCATCCCAGAACATAAGAAATTCTTCCATTTTGGACGTACTTCCATCTCGAGGTGTTCCGTTCCTTGGGAATTTTTTTGACATATTTATGACTTTCCTGTAATGACCTATGGTATTGACCTCTCTCGGTAACAACTGTGCTCCTAATAAATGAATGAGTTTGAGTGATTCTAGAAATGAGGCTTGTCTACGTGAAAACCAGTCCATGTAACGCATTTTAAGACTATTCAGTCTCCCCACGTGTTTGTTTGCATCCCGTTTTAAGGCATCTAATTCCATCTCCTTCAAATCCAGAGGACTGAAGACTCTGTTGCTGTAAATATAAAACAGATTCAAAATAAGTCAATTTTACAAAATAATTACAATTAATAAAATATGCATAACGCATAATGACTGGCATCATGTTAAAACAAATGAAAAAATCCTGAAATTACGCATTTTTTATTTATTATATTAAAACACAGAATAGATATGGCGCATTATTTTTTATTTATTGGTATCTTGACTGTCGGGAACCGCGGATACCGAGGAAGACGGTCAATGGTAAATATATCACAGGCGTAGAATGTGGTGGAGCAAGCTTTTTAATGGGGTCTGAAAGTGAGGGGCAAGCTTTGACACATCCTATATTAGAGTTCATAGTTCATTGAATGGCCAATCAGCGTCCAGACTACTAAATGTTTAGTTATTGAAAACCATAGCGTTTAATGAAAGAATAGAGTACTTCCTCGTGTGAACGAAATGTTACATGGTGTGGCTCGATGCAATCTTGTTGTTTGTTGTTGGTACATGGATCCAATGTGGATCACAGGTTAAAATAATAACCAGAGGCCCAATGAGCCTGTACAGCTCACCTGGTTTATTCGTGAACTTTCGTTTTCAAGCAAGTTTGAGGTTTTTTAGAAAAACAATTTTTATTCATATTTACATAGTTAAACAATACCATGTACAATCAGCCAACTTGAACTTCTGAATCTACGCAAAAATGAAAGCTCACCAAGTTTGGTTTCAATTTGCCAGTGGTTTGTGATAGTAACAGATTGAGAAAACAAAATAATAACAAACGACGAATGACGACGGACGGTAGCGGACTCAAAGTGATGACAATACCTCAAATTAACCTTTATATCAGGTGAGCTAAAAATATCACAAAAAAACAGCTAGTTTTAATGAGATTACGATGATCCAAAAATAGTTGAGTAGTTTTACGTTATAGAAAATAAGATTTGAATTTGAATGTTTTAATATGATGAATACTTTTGAACTTACGACTTGGCAAGATTTTTGTGTTGGTATTGGCTTGAGATTATTTGTATCCTCAATTACAAAAACACCAGTTTGTCGTATTAATTTGGGATAGATGAACAAAACAATTATTTCGGATTGTCCTTGTCATTTTAAACAGAAAACAAATGGTAGAATTACATGGCTTTTTAATTCAATATAAAAATCAAGAACGACCTTATACAAAAAGGGTAAAATTTTGGCAATAACAAGTTGGTAATAGTAATATGGTATGTATCATTTAATACACAGGCACTTGGGTCCAGGATTTTTTTTTAATAAAAATAAGTTATCTAGAGTGTATGTTTTATTTTAAAGCCCCTTGACATGTTTTATTACTATTTTAGGCCATATTGACATTTTCCCAAAAAAAAAAATCTATATACCATCTAACTAAGATGGTATACAGATTTTTTTTTTTAGATGGTATATATATTTTTTTTTTGGGGAAAATGTCAATATGGCCTAAAATAATAATAAAACATGTCAAGGGGCTTTAAAATAAAACATACACTCTAGATAACTTATTTTTATTAAAAAAAAAATCCTGGACCCAAGTGCCTGTGATTTAATACACAAATACACCTTCAGATTACAGTACTCGAACATCTATTCCGTGCTGCTTGTCGACAAAACTATTAAATATTCAAATGATAAAAAGTATTATGTGTGATATAATCGTAACGGACAACACAAAAGGGTAAAATAAACCACAAGATATTGATTCAACCAGTTTAAGAGAACGTTTTCAATGTTCATCCCAGAAGAAACGATTACTCCATAAATTGGCAATATATGTCTTAAGAAGGAACAATTCTTACATAATTACTGCAGATCAATCGCAAAGTTACACTGAGAGAGAAAATCATGCAAGAAAATGCACAAACGTATAGCAACATCTACCTATTGATCATCTATATATACTAACTCCGAGTAACATCGACTTACTGATAATCCCTGTAAGCTAACTCTCCGTGACATCTTCTTAGTGTCAATCTCTGTATGTTAACTCTCCGTAACATTTACTTATTGATAATCTCTGTATATTAACTCTCTGTAACATCTACTTACTGATAATTTCTGTGTGCTAACTCTCCGTAACATCTACTTACTGATAATCTCTGCATGTTAACTCTCCGTAATATCAACTTACTGATAATATTTGTGTGCTATCTCTCCGTAACATCTACTTACTGATAATCTCTGTATGTTAACTCTCCGTAACATCTACTCACGGATCATCTCTGTATATTAACTCCCCGTATCATCTACTTATTGATAATCTCTGTATGTTAACTCTCCGTAACATTTACTTACTGATAATCTCTGTATATTAACTCTCCGTGACATCTACCTACTGATAATTTATGTATGTTAACTCTCTGTAACATCTACTAATCGATAATCTCTGTATGTTTACTCCCGTAACATCTACTTATTAATAATCTTTGTATGTTAACTCTCTGTAACATCTACTAATCGATAATCTCTGTATGTTTACTCCCGTAACATCTACTTATTAATAATCTTTGTATATTAACTCTCCATTTGATTTAAACATATTTTATTGTCAAATATATACAATAGGATTGAACACAAGTTTCACAACTTATATAAAGTTCTCTCCAGTAACATACATACATAGGTCTGACAGAGAGCATGACGGATAATAAGTGTATAATCATTTATGGTATAGCAAAATTAAACAATAACGGATAAGTAAAATGGGAGGGTTTATGTCCCTTCAGTGAATCGCCTACTGTTCTTAATGAATGTCTGTATTGCTTTCGATAACAATATATTTTTGGCTTGGGTTTTATTAGAATCTCCAAATAGTAAAATTCTAATATTTCTCTGAAAATTATGGTGGTGCAAAAAATGAAAGAGAATTGTCCTCTGTTCGATATACAAGCAACAGTTCAAGAGAAAGTGGGAGGAATCCTCCCTGGTAAATCCACAAACACATCTTGAATCTGTTATTATATTGGATCGAAATAGATCATACTTGAGCGAGCTACAAGTACGACGTAATCTTGCATATACAATATTATGTCGTCTATCCCCGACTAAGAAATGAGCCGGAATTTTAGTCAGTACAACTTTACTTTTAAGGTTAATTTTAAATGAGTCCGATGTTCTGGTATTTCTGGTGTCATTGTCTAGACTGTTCCAAAGATTTATGACAGACGGGATGAACGAAGATTGGTATAACGATAAGCGACACCTTGGGACAGTGTAGTCATTTCTGTTTCGAACAGGGTAGTTGGTAACATCACGAACCAGAGGGGGTAATAAGTCACACAGATAAGATGGGGCGTGTCCATGGTACATATTATACATTAAACATAATTTTTTGCGTTCCCGTCTACTTGATAATTTGTCCCATCCCGTTTCTTGATATAAAGAATCTCTACTTGAATACGCAGTTAACCCAGTAACAATACGTGCTGCTTCTAGTTGTAATTTTTCTAGTCTGTCGTTGTCCGTCTGTGAACAATTGTCCCACACTTCGCAAGAATATTCTAACAAAGGTCTAATAAAAGTTAAGTAGATTTTTTCAAGAATTTCCCGTTTTAGAATAAATTTCAATTTTCTTAGAACACATAATTGCTTGGATGCCTTAGATAGTATGTAGTCAATATGTCGTGTCCATTTACCGTCAGAACTGAACACGTTACCCAGGTGTTTATGGAAGTCAACGGGTAGTATGTCGGTTTGTCCAAACTTGAAGCTAAGATTTCCTTGTCGTCTATTGTCAAATAGCATGATGTCAGTTTTATCTGGATTGAACGTTATTAGCCAGTCTTCACTCCACTTTTTAATGTTTGAGAGGTCAGAATTAACCATGTCCTGCAAGTTTTTTTAGATCGTTACTAGTATGTCCAAGAGATGTATCGTCTGCAAAAAGTCTACATATACCGTCTGTGTGGTCAGCTATGTTGTTAATATAAATTAGAAATAGTATGGGGCCTAACACTGATCCCTGAGGGACACCAGCGTATAAACAACCAACCTCTGATTCTGTGTTATTCAGTACAACTTTCTGTTTTCTGTCAGTAAGATAAGTTTTAAACCATTCCAAGATGTCGCCTCTCACGCCATATTTCTCTAGTTTGTAAATTAAGCCCTCTCCATAACATCTATACTTAATGATAATCTCCGTATGTTAACTCTCCGTAGCATCTACTTACTGATAATCTCTGTATGTTAACTCTCCATAAAATCTACTTACTGAAATCTCTGTATGTTAATTCTCCGTAACATCTACTTACTGATAATATCTGAATGTTAACTCTCCGTAACATCTACCTACTGATAATCTCTGTATATTAACTCTCCGTAACATCTACTTACTGATAATCTCTGTATGTTAACTCCATTGTTGCCATCTTTTACTGCCTCATTATCATTTTATAAACTATAAAAGAAATAGAAATTGGTTATGTCGTTGTATTTTCCATTTATATGTATCCCCTTCTAACTGTTTATATATTCTCCCAAGTTAAAATTTCTACATACTAGTACCGGTATTTGGTAAGTAACCTTGTGATACCTGATGGTTCGTGTCTATTACAGCTTGTGTTCATCTGACTGTGTAAGTTCTATTCAAATAATGAAAAATGTCACACACAAATTTTCAACTGCTATTGTGGCTGTTTTGTGCCATCTAGTTCGGTCGTCGCGCTACAAAAACGGAACGACGGAGCTAGATTCCCTTAAACTCCGCCCTGTCGATTTTTCGGTGTTCTGTCGCCGCGCAATTGTTACAGAACGTCACACTGACAGATTGAAATTTTAGGGCAACAGAACTAAAAATGAAATTCTTAGTTCTTGCTCTGATGCTCTTAATTTGCATTTTGTCGCCGTGCCATAATGACAGAACCGGTATTTCACTAAATCTCGTTCATCGGTCGCCTCGTTCTGTCACTTCGCCATAAGGACATGCCATTATTTGGGCATATTCTCGATCTGTCGCCACGTCACAACAACAGGAAACTATTTCACTAAATCTCGCTCGATTTGTCGTCCGGATACTTCGCCATAAGGACAGGACACTATTTGGGCTTATTAACGCTCTGTCGCCACATTACAACAACAGGAAGCTATTTCTCTAAATCTCGTTCTATCGTCTTGTCGTTATGGCACGGGAACAGAACAACAGACAGCGACGGCACTAAACAGCCACCATAAACTTCTACAGTAGAATTAGCTAAATAAATGTCATACGATTCCATTCGTGGTACTTGAGTACTCCTTTTCGTTATCCTTAATGGCTTAGATCTTGTTTCGGAGCTCCAACTCATATCAGGTTGTCAATGATACCTTGGATTTAACATGTAAAGGAAATTCAAGAACACTTATTCATCCAATCAATATAAAAGCTTTTATTGGTAATTTTACTTAATAAAAATAAGTGTTACAACATAAAACCTTTTTATTAATCAAATTAGAAGCTGTTTTTATTTGTATACAGATTTACAGCCATACATTTATTAAGCGATGGTAAAATTACTTTTAATCTTCGTTGAGACAAAAAGACCTTTGAATGTGTATGGATTATTTTTTATGAATTTTTCACAGCGTGAAATTGGTTTGGTGTTTGAATATGTGGTAAACGGATTTTTTTGTAATTCTATAGATCTTGAATGACGTTAACGAGTCGATAAATGAGCAATTTTTCAGGTCTATCGTCACGAGAGCAACTTACAAGAACATGCTGAGATTGGATGTTATATTGCTAGAGCACAAAAACAACAAGCACCATGTTAACATGTCACTCATAGCAACATCATCATGACTCTTGAGTCAATCAGGTAGCAATTAATACAGCGAACCGTATATGTGATGTAATGGTTAGCGTGCTCGCCTAGAGTGTGGTAGATTGTGGGTTCGAACCCCGATCGGGTCAAATCAAGGGCTTTGAAATTGGTATTTGTTGCTTCCTCGCTAAGCACACAGCATTAAGGAGAAAGAACAAAGACTGGTTGGCTCGGAATCAGGATAATGTGTGCGAATGGTGTGACATGTCTATTTCTAGAAATCGTGCTTCTCTCCTAAGCAAGCAGCATTAAGGAGAAAGAGCAAAGACTGGTTGGCTCGGAATCAGGATAATGTGTCTGAGTGGAGCGATATGTCTATCTGAGGACTGTTGTTTCAGTGAGCTAACACTATAAAATCCAACTAAGCGTTTTGGTCTAGAACAAAGTGGACCTAATTATCATCTCATTGAAAACGAACTTGTTCTCGCCATGATATAGCTGAAAAATGGCTTAGTTGGCGTTAAACAACAATCACTCACTCGCGCAGTAATACGGCGTGTGCATCGGACGAGAAGGTCCAGTTGTAGTCACGATATTGCTGGAACGTTACCGAATGTGGCGACAAATATCCCTTACACATTAATAGTTGTGAGTTCAATTCCTGTCTGTGGTGAGGTGTACTTGATACAGCATTATGTGAAAAAAGTTTGTCAGTAACTTGCGACAGGCAGAAACGGACTGGCTATACCGGCACTTTGGGTGTGCCGTTCAGATAAACTGAACATATGTCCGACCCGAATGATGACGAACGCCTGCGCCTTTTTGAAGTCCGCCTCTGGTCAGACTTTTCCGGGTACTAAAGTTTCAACCACCAATAAAACTGACCGTCACAATATGTCAGAATTTCAGAAATATTGTACAAATTGACGTTAAACACACACAACCATATCATTTTCCCCCTATATTACGCACATTATCAGGAGATTTACGGTAAAGTGTAAAGCATTATAGATCTGTTAGAAATGTTTGTTACGTTTTGTAGATATTTTAAACGAACCTTTTAAATCAGAGTTAATGTTATTTCAATGTAAATGCAGTTGTTTTGCTTATAGATTACTTAACTTTCCGGAGGGTGTGAAAGTTCAAGAGATAATCATTAAAATTATTATAAAGTTTTAAAAAATTGCAAACAACTAACGATATGGGATTTCAACAATTTTCGAATATTACTACATTTGTATTGATTTTTTTTTATTTCGAAATTAATTGGTTTTTTAAATCTATTTACTAGGTTTTGGGGTGTGTGTGTGTTTGGGGGTGTTGAATGGTAACTAAGTGAGTGTTTGTGTGTTTGATGGTGTTTAACGCCACTTTCAACAATATTTCATTTATATCGTGGCGGTCAGGTTTATTGGTGGAGGAAACCGGAGGACCTGGGGAAAACCATCAACCTGTCACAAGTCACTGACAAACTTTATCACATAATGTTGTACACCTCGCCCTGATCGAGATTCGAACTCACAACATAAGTGGTGATAGGCACTGGTTGCATAGGTAGTTGTAAATCCAACTACCATACGATCACGCCCACGACGACACCTGAATGATAATGGCATTACGTATACTTTATAAGCAGTATCAACAAATTAAGTCAATTTGAAAAAGTAGATTTTAAATGTTCGATAAGAGGTCAATACGTAACGAACTAAAGTGAAGGTATTGAAATAGTAACATTTAATTCTTAAAAGATTAAAATTTCTACCTTTCATTAACACATAATAAAAGATTTTTTAAATATGTTACCCAATTCAACATGGTGTAGTGAAGATTAAATATGTAGATTTTAAATAATTCGTTTGTAAACTAACCGTCTTTACAGAATACTTAAGAATTCCACATCAAATCAATTCTTAATTTACATAATGTAAAACTTTGTATGAGGACGCCTTTCACTTGTCTTATTTGAACGTTTAAAGCGACAATACGTGGTAAATCAAATCGATATGTATACAAGTACATGTATGACATTTAAAAAAGGGTGTTGTGTTAGATGAGAAAGAATCCTTAATACATTCTCAGATAGATACACATATACAGTCAAACCTGTATTAAGAGGTCACCATTGGGAGAAAGAAAAAGTGGCCTTATAAGACAGGTGACCTCTTAAAAGAGGTTCAGTTCATATGAAATTTTCTTTGAGAGGACAAGCAAGAGATGACCTTTTAATACAGGTGACTGCTTAATAGAGATGACCGCATGGGCAGGTTTGACTGTATTGGTATGTAATATCACTCACAAAACATGTGTTTGAAGCAGTGTTCACACATGTTGTATACAACCGTTGAAAACTCACCATCATCTTTTCATTGGTGTCAGTAGTATTTCATCCTCCATCACACTTTCATCATAACAATTTAAGTATTTAATATAAATTTTGATAAAAACATCGTTATTTGGTCTAAATATTGGTCAAATCCCATGATATTTGTTGTTTTTTTTTTCTATAAAAAAAATCAAATTTTTCGAAAAAAAATTTACTCCAGATTTTCTATCAAAGAGAAGAAGAATAATAACATTACATAAATATTAGAACTGACCTTAGATGGTTAAATCCATCATTGACGAATATAAAAATCTGAACCTTCGGTTGCCAGTGGTAGAACGCCCTCTATCGGCAATGTTGACAGTTACTAAGCCGTTTTCAGTCGCCCAAGTTAGTCAATATTCCATATGTTTGTTCTGTCGATATAGTATATTATATATCTTTTATTTACAATCCAATAAAATATAGTACGATGAAGTGAAAGCGCTATTAAGTTAAATTACAAAATTTATACTGGGAGACTTTATTTTTGGCGAGTAAAAGGATCCGGTTGGTTTAAATATCCATTGAGACATATATCAGTACATTTAAAATATCAGCTTTTATCATTGTAATTATCATAAAGAGGGAAGTGTATACAAACTAAAAAAAATTTTTGAACGAAATCAATTCAATTTTGTTTATATTGTTGGTAAAATGTTTAAATTTACACAATACAAGATTTTCAGGGTTAAAAATGAATTGAAGTACGTAATAAATCGATGTTATATTATACTCATTGTAAAGGTCGAGTAAAGTAATTTGATTCTTACATTACGTTTTCTTTTTCTTTTTTGTAAATAGATCTGAATTACAATTATTAATAATATATGATATTAACATATAGAGATTTAAACTGCCATTTATAGTAAAAAAAAAATGGAGCTTGCGATAATTTACAGAGGCAGTTGTCGTTTTTTAGACAGTGTGTTGTAACCGTATATTTGTTCCTAATAATATTTGTTCCAAAAGGAAAAAATAATTGAATAATATTTATTCCATGGAACAAGTATTATGGAATATTTATTCCAAATGTATGACATTTGTTCCACCTTTGAGAGAAATAATACTTGTACATAACAGAATAAATATTATATAATACTTGTACCTAGCAGAATAAATATTGTATAATACTTGTACTTAGCAGAATAAATATTATATAATACTTGTACCTAGCAGAATAATAGTATATAATACTTGTACATAGCAGAATAAATATTATATGATACTTGTACCTTGTACTTGTTCCTCAGAAAATTTATTTCTGGATCGGAATATATTTATGTAATATTTGTTCCATTTTAAACTTATTTGTTCCTTATAATATTTGTTTCTAAGAAAATTTATTATATAATAAAAGTTTCGGATAGGAAATTATTTTATGTGATACATGTTCCATTGTACTGGTATTTTTATTATGTCAGTGGAACATTTATTACATCAAATAAATTCCGTTTGGAACTTTTATTTCATAATAAATTTTCTTAGGAATAAATATTATAGAGGAACTTCTGTTCTGTCACAGTGTGAATGAGTGATTGTTGTTTAACATCAAGATAATACATTTCTCTGACGTCACACTATTTTTCGAACAGTGGATTATTTTTAAGAATTTTGTTCTTGAATATGAACATTAACCTTTTACAATTTTAGGCTTAAAAACGTGTCTTATTTATTTTGGGACTTTCGTGTCTCGAACCACTGCCGGGCTTTTTAAAGTGTACTTTGACTTTCAAAACTTCCATCTTACCACTCGGCTAAGTTCACCATTTTAATAAATTCTATAATTAGTATATTTAACTCTTGATAGTAAGCTTTGTGAACAAAATATCAACAATTTGCTTGAAAAAAGCAATTGATCAAAATATACAAGTATTTGAGTTCTGACATAATTTATGTTCAGAACTGACGAGTATTCTCGCAATACAAAAAACAATCAACGAACCGACCGCAACTTAACAAATCAGACAGACCACAGGTGAACATTTGGGACACTTGAAATATCTAAATATAAACGATTCTATTGACTAGAAAGACCTTGAAATATCTAAATATAAACGAGAATCGAAAGCACGGATGCCGAACAAATTTTGTTGTTTATTTTTTGTTAATTGTGGCTTATTTAGCTTTCTGAACATTAAAAAGGTCAAAATATAAAATGTTGCAGATATATACAATACTTGTGCACTGTCGAAACATACAGGTAATATGTGTATGAGGCCTAGAAATGGGGGAAAGGGCGAGGCTTCGCCGAGCCTTTTCCCACGTTTCGCGCCGAATACACATATTTACCTATATGCTTCGACAGTGCACATGTATTTATCCTGCAATTTTAAATTGTAAATAAACGTTTACTGGACGATGATAAAAGTATTTGAAATAATTTTGTGTATGTATTTGAAAACAATATCCCCCGATGTGCCCCGATGAGTTTGTCAAATATCAAATTTTATTCTATTTATAACTGACCAATATCAAAAAAAATATTGGGCAGGCTATATTGGTCGGTAAATGCTGTCATTGCAGGATAAAGCTGGGGTAAAGCTGATGACCGTAACTGTAAATTACGGTCATCCCAAGATGTCGGACATGAAATTAACTAAGAATCTTTTTTGTCTATTAAATTGTTTCTATAATATATTTTAAATGACACGTGCAATTACGGTCATCTGTTTTCAGTTTTCAGTTATGGTCATCTTAGCGATTTTTTAAAATCGGATTTCCTCTTTCATATACATTTTTCAGTCGTAATTTGTGATTTCCTTGTGATAAGTTCATAGATTACTGTCGTACCAATGCATGTGCCATTTAAAATATATTACAGAAACAATTTAATCGACAAAATACATTCTTGCCCGATTCCACGTCCGCCATCTTGGGATGACCGTAATTGCAGTTACGGTCATCAGCTTTACCCCAGTGTGTCATGGTACCTATGTTTAAAGCGTACTTTTATTCCGGCGTGTAGAATTTCCGGTTAGGGTTAGGGTTAGGGTTAGGATTAGAGGTAGGGTTAAGGTTTAGGGTTAGGGTTAGCATGGAAAAAATAACCTAGTGCAATAATTCCTCTGGAAATTATACACTAGTGTAACTTGTCCTCTGGAAAGAATACACGGGTGGAAAGAACAGACTGTTACACCTGTAGTTGGTGTAATCTAAAACTCCAACAGTGTTCAATCAATATTATTCAGACTTTGCACAGTATTTGTATATGTTACAGGGCAAATCCGAATCCAGGGCTATTCGGAATCTTCCTAGGGCAAATCGGAATTCGAGTTTGTCCTAGGAGAAACCCGAATTTCGATTTGCACTGGTTTTAATCCAGTGTAAATCAGAATTCGGGTTTCTCCTAGGACAAATTAAGATACCCCGATTTGAACTAGGGCGATTCCGAATCGCCCTGAAATGGTCTACTAAAAAGTTAAAATATAATAGAGAGAGAGATATATAGAATATATTAAAGTATACAAATCTAAAAATACAAAAATATATATAAATAAAAGTTTATTTCTATAAATTATAACAATATTGTCATTAATATGTCGGGACTGATAGGAAAATTGCAATGAAAAGTTTCCAGGGACGTAGCTGAGGCTTAATAGTGTGCACGCCATAATTACTTTCGACGAGCCACGAAAGGGCCCGTGCATCTCTGAAGGACCCCATAGCCTTAGTCATTGACGTTTTATTTTAATTTGTTAATTTCATTATTTTTTTTGGTATATTCAACTCAAATTCACAGTTTTGATAGAAGTTTCAGCCTGTTCTCAGACCCCAAAGCAGTATTGTTACGCCTTGCACAATTTCTCTTGGCGGCCCTGTTGCAGATACATCATCATAATTCTTTTTTCACAACCTATAATAAAATGAAAAAAAAAGTATCACATCGTCGGAAAAGTTCCAAAAAATCAATAGAAAAATCGTAGAAATAGGAAAATTCGATATCCCTAACACACAATATACATGACCGCTCACTTTTCTGACTTAGTACAGGTACTTCAGTAAAAAGTGACGGGGTTAAACTAGTTGGATTATAACTTGCCATTGTCTTAAGAAATACCAATATAGTCACATCTCCTCTGAACTGTAGATCGAGAAAAAAAAACTTAATATACTAGACAGATCACATAAATTGAATACATAAGCAACACATTGATTTCATGATTTTGTTAGACAGAATTTACTTAGAATTGCCCAAAATCTGTTCTTCGTGTCCTTACAGACACGAACTTCTCCATAACTTTGTCTAAATCCACACTGAAATCGCGATGGATATGTATAAATGTTAGCGATGACAACTCAACCGACGTAGTACACTGAACGATAGCTCTGCGGTAGCACTTGTTACCGGCATTGTTAACATGATACACAAGATGGTATCTATAGAAGGATATAGCACCGGGTTTACCGCATCGACGTAGTACACTGAACGATCGCTCTGTGGTAGCACTTGTTACCGGCATTGTT
>MJUT01038701.1:668987-686875 GCA_002080005.1 Gigantidas platifrons | reverse complement strand
TTGTAAACTGCATTACGGTTTCGGTGGAAATCGACTGCCCACGCTTTCAAGGCATGCAAGTTTTTCGGAATTTATTATCGACAGATACAATGTATCTGTGTAAAAAAGTTACAGAATGTTTATGATTCATTACTCTAACGGACACTATTTCTTTGGATAAAATAACGCAAGAAATTCAGAATGGAGTAGCAAACGTTTGTTTTTACTACCAGAAAAGGTAAAAAAATCCATTTTTTTATGCCTAAATGGCTTCCAATTTAGACTGTATTTGCATGGATAGTTTTGGATGTGAGAAGCATTCTTTTTACAAATAAGCGATAAAGAAAACATAATTTTTCCTACTAAGAAATTGGATTGAAAAAATGAATGTGCTGTCGGCTGTTTGCTGTAGCTGTGTACGTCGCGTTTGAAAACTGTCTGTACCCTGATTGACGTGCTAAATTTGTATTTTAAAATGTCTATTTATTTAACAATGCTGAGGTATTCATATCTGTAATTTTGCATAAACTGTGTTCATATCTATTGACATTACCAACACAAGTATCGAGAATACTATTCAAGGATAAAGGGTCAAATGGGACAATTTTATTTTATCATTGTTCAAAAGAACCTGTTGAAATGGTAAATATGACGCTATACGGCTTATACATTAAAAAAACAAAGATGCAGTCCTTGCATCAATCAATCATACGCATTCTGTCTAGTTATTGGAATACAGGTTATTAGAATTTAATGAAAACATAGAAAAACTTACCTGCCGTGAAAGTGTAAGATGTCGAATTTCACCGAAACCGTAATGCAGTTTACAGAAGACCACGTCAATAAGAGATTTCAGGCGTACAGGTTCCTAGACTGTGATCTGATCGCGAGGTGTTATACTCCAGCGTGTTCGCCATCGAGCGACCTCCCTCTTGGATTCGTCTAAATTACATGTCAGGTCAGTCTGGTATGTCTCATACAATGTCGCGATTTGTTCGTTCGTAATATTTCCTATAACACGAGGAAGCAGATACTGTGCATAGAAGCGATTTTCTGATCAAATTTGAAATGCCGTAATTTTTATGACATTGAATTTTCACAAAAAGCCACTACGAGACTTTGTTTTCCACTTTTTAAATTTTGTTATTATTCCTTTTTTTTTTTTTTTTGCTCTTTATTTGTTTTCCAACACGCCGATGTGCACGCAACTGCGTGTTGGCGTATAGGGAGCTACGCGCCTGCAGGTAGCATGTGCATTGTACTTGATAAATTCGCAATTAATATTTCGAATGTACAATAGCGACTTCCGCCCAACATGAAAACAGGACAGATTGATGTACTTGATAAATCACCCCACCCCCTCTCCCCAACGTATGAAAAATAGAAATATCTTTATGTGATTTAAATACGTACTAACTGCATTACATGTAAACTGCATGATGCTGTTTGATAAAGACCTTTAACTAGAACAGGAACAAATGAACAACTGAATGAAATAGTGTTGTAATTAAAGATCATGTACGTGATATAGAAGTTTGAACGAATTTCAATGTTTATTGTAAATGAGGTTGAAACAAGTCACATTTTGATATAAATTCGGTTGTATTTCACTTTGACGGTTTCAATTACGGAAGATGGACCGCAACCAGGACAAAATGATGTATAACACTGAAAAATATTATTATTATAAATTTTATATCCTAAATTTTTATAACACAACGATGTGCAGGCCATGGCGAGACAACCTATATGCAGCTACGCCTCTGAAAACGGCTTACAAAATATTTCAAAATCGTTATATAAGATATTTTCTAAAGATGGAATATTGAAGAACTTCTATTCTGAAGATGATCTGGTTGATCTTAGAACAGTCTGTTTTCCCGTGTTGAATTCAGTAAATCCCGATTTTCTAAATGAAATTTCTCATATTCAGGCCTGTTAAAAAAAAAAAAAATGTTTGTGGAGATACTTTACTGCAATCCATTTGTAATTGTGCTTCTAAGTGTAATACACTGAGATGTTCATGTACGAAGGCGAACCTGCAGTGTTCCACAAAATGTTAAATGTGAAAATAAGTAAAAATGTCAGTTTTGTCAACATTTTGTAAACATATTTCGTTCAATTCGGGTTTCTCCTAAGACAAACTCGAATTCCGATTTGCTCTAGGATTCCGAATCGCCCTGGATTCGGATTAGCCCTGTAACATATACATATTGATTTGATTTGATTTGTGGGGTTTTAACGCCACTTTCAACAATATTTCAGCTATATCATGGCGACCAGTTTTAGTGTTGGAGGAAGCCGGAGTATCCGGAGAGAACCACCGACCATGGGCAAGCAACTGGTAAACTTTATCACTTGCGGCTGCGAGTCAAGTGCACCTTTTTTGTAATTTACAAAGCCGGGCGCGAACCCACGCCGTATTGGTGATAGGCTTGTATGAGTTGTCGAGGTCTATAATGCTCTCTGCTAAGCGGAGAAGCAGCAAATACCAATATTTCTTAGTCTTTGGCTTGACACGACTGGTATTTCTTAGTCTTTGGCTTGACACGACTGGTATTTCTTAGTCTTTGGCTTGACACGACTGGTATTTCTTAGTCTTTGGCTTGACACGACTGGTATTTCTTAGTCTTTGGCTTGACACGATTGGTATTTCTTAGTCTGTGGCTTGACACGACTGGTATTTCTTAGTCTTTGGCTTGACACGACTGGTATTTCTTAGTCTTTGGCTTGACATGACTGGTTCTCGAATCCACACGGCCTACAGCGCTCGAGACGAGTATGCCAACTATTACATCACAGATGTGGTCAGGACTGGTTCTCGAATCCACACGGCCTACAGCGCTCGAGGCGAGTATGCCAACCATTACATCACAGATGTGGTCATGATTAGTTTTGAATCCACATGTACATCGTAATAAAAACGTAGATATCAAATTTAGTGAAGACTGTCTTTTGTACTTTGCTCAATTGCCAAAAAATCATATTTATTTATGATTTTCTAGTTTAGAAATCGTTTGTCGCTTCTTTAGGCGAGCATGCGATCGTTGTAAATTTAGTCGAGCATATTTCATTAGTCCCACGCGGTGGCTAGTAAACAATCGATAGAAAATAGGAAGCAAATGTGGAGATCTAATTTTAATTGAAGTAGATTGAACAAATCCCAGCTAAATAATGGTGAGAACAAGCTTACAAACCAATCTAAAATGTCACACTGGTTTATTAGAATATGTAATTATTATCAATACTAAGGTACTCCTCCCTCGGGAATAGGTGATCTTAACCGATTGTTCTTAGACCCATTGGTGTTCACTATAAAAATTATTTAGCTTCGAGTGTATCTGATATCTACATTTATATAGTACCATTCTTTAAAATGAAGTACATCATTAATACTCGGCCAATGCTAATATCTTTGAAGGACTTGAAACACCAAAAAAGGTTTATTGCAATCAAATAATTCTAAAGGCATTACAGTGAAGGGGGCGAGTGATTGTTGTTTAACACCAACTCATCAAATTTTCAGTTATACCATTGCGAGAACAAGTTAATTTTCAATGATGACGAGGACCGCTTTGTACTAGACCAACACGCCGATTGGATTTGTATAGTGCTAGTTCACTGAAACAAGTCTGCGGATAGACATGTCGCTCCACTCGTACACATTATTCCGATTCCAAGCAAACCAGTCTTTGCTCTTTCTCCTTAATGGTGTGTGCTTAGCGGAGAAGCAACACATACCAATTTTAGTCTTTGGTTTGATCCGACCGGGCGAACCCACGATCTACCACACTTGAGGCGAGCACGCTAGCCATTACGCCACCGATGCGGTGCCTCCAGACAGATATATATTTTGTATACGATAATCAGTACGCAAATGGGTTATGGAATGGTTAAATACTACCGAATTGACAATCATAACATCGGTAAACATACATGGACAATGTTTGTATTTCTCATTATTAGGGTTCCAAGTTTAAACTCTGTACTGTGTAATCTTTACTCAGTAGTTTGGTTTTTAAACCAATGTACTGTTAAATCTCTACCCAGAGTAGTTCGGTTGTTAAAAGTTTAAGGGTTCAAAGTTTAAACTCATGTACTGTGCAATCTCTACCATGAGTAGTTCGTTCCTTATACGAGTCAAGGCTGATAAAGATCGTGTCCTGGGTGGATAACCAATTGCAACATACTACAGTATTTACTGAAGAAAAGAAAAACATCCAATGCATAATCGATCCAAATTTGATACAATATGGTTCAATTGTTTCAGAGAATAAGAGGCTGTCAAATCCCGTTAAACTTCACTCATCTGGTTATCAATGAACTTTCAGAGAATAAGAGGCTGTCAAATCCCGTTAAACTTCACTCATCTGGTTATCAATGAACACAAGCAAACCAGAAGGGGCGATCAAGAATGGACAATCCAGAGACTGAATTACTCATGGTGGCCATGCTTTTGCTGGATCAAGACGAAATAAGGAACATGTGTACATGACCTGATATATAACTTGTACTTTGTGAACTTTTAAAAAAAAAATTCAAGGTTTCAACCAATCTAAAACCAGAATTGTGAAGGACCCTCTGAGGTCCTCTGCATACCAGTCTAAAATCTTGTACTGAAAGGAATCTTCTCACCAGTCGATTTTGTAGAATGTGTGTGCAAAACATTTTATGCAAGAAAGGCCTGGTCATTACTTTTTTCCTATTACAACTACTGTTTATTTTGTTTTACTGGTGTTATTTTCTCTTATTCCTATTATGATTTTCAAATGTTTCAATGGTATCAGAGACCTTCAAAAACATTTTCACCATAGGACCCTATATTTAAAGTAGGACCTACAGCGGTGGGCCTCTCAGACTTCCAATCCAACACAAAAATGCACAACTTAAAAACAAGACAATACAAGAAACAATCCAGGCAAGTTTGCTTAGAACTAGTTCAGTGATTTACAATTGTATGTAATATTTTCAAATGTAGAACTTGTTTTGGGGGTGGCTGCCACCTTGCATTTTAGATTTATACCAACAAAAAAATATGTAGTTGCCGAGTTAAATCTATATTTCAGCCTGTCAAGCACTTTTTTGCTTAAAAAAATTAGGAAAGCAAGAGGGTTTTTAGTTAAAAATCAGGAGAATATCAAAAATTCTTTTTAAATAAGAGATAAAACCATACAAAAAAAACCCAAAAAAGGCCACCTTCCTCCCCTCTAAGTAAGAGCTTTCAGGCCATAATATATAAATTTAAGCATGGTGTTTTTGATTCCAGATGAAGGTCATTATCAGAATGTAATTGGCAGGCTAAAAGGTCTTACTTAGGCCATTTTCCTCACCTCCTTTTATTGATAAGATGCTTTACACTAAAATAATTTCAATATATTATATTAATTATTAAGTTGGTATTTATTTATAGGGAAAAAGTTCAAAATCAGGAGTTTATCTAACAAATTCAGGAAAAAATCAGGAACAGCTCAAAATCAGGAGTCGCTTGACAGACTGATATTTGCAATCATTTGTATTACAAGTGCAATTCTTGTCTGTGTGGAGATGGATACAACATTATGACAAGTTTGTTAGTTACTTGCAGCAGGTCAGTTTTCTCCAGATACTCTTTCATCTACCACTAAAACTGACTGTCACAATATAACAAAAATATTGTTGAAATTGTGATAAGCTCAAATAATCCACTCCATAGGGTACTAGGCAAACATTTGTTGGCAGCCATCTTAGATTATCAATCAACACAACTGTCCTGCAGAGGTGGCCATCTTGAAATACTAAGACATAAATGTTTCTCATCAAAGGGTTTGTTTTTGAAACTATTTCCCCCCAATAATCATAGGACTATTCCAGAAAAACTTGTATAATATAGGGAGTTGGAAGGCACTTTTTTTCTTCATTGAATTGGATTACCTACCAACTCACACTAGCCTATCTCATCAATGTGGCGTGGGTTCGTGCCCGGCTTTGTAAATTACAACTAGAGGCTCAGATGAGCCTGTATCGCTCACCTGACATAACTAAGTCCTCTTAAGAATGTCTGCATGCCGAATACATCTAAGTTACTATTCAAATCCCATAGGGTTCTATGTTAAAACTATGTCTGCTCATGGCAGCCATCTTAGATGGAGGTCGTGGTCACCGGACACAATTTTACAAGTATACTACCCAAGGACCATCCATGCCATGTTTGCTTTTAAATTGACTGACTGGTTTCAGAGGAGAAGACAATTTTCCCATATGTTAAAACTATGTCCGCTGACGGCGGCCATCATGGATGGAGGTTGGGTTCACAGGACATAATTTTGAAAGTTGACCACCTAAAGACCATTCATTCCATGTTTGCTTAAATTGACTTGCCGGTTTCAGAGGAGAAGACTTTTAAACATTTTTTCCATAGAGTCCTATGTTAAAACTAAGTCGAGTCATGGTGGCCATCTTGAATTTCCTATCAGCAAACAATTCACAAGTTTAGTACAGAACCACCCAAATGATCATTCCTGTAAAGTCACAATTCAATTGGCTTAGTAGTTTCTAACAAGAAGATTTTTAAAATTTCGACCAATCAGAACACATTATGGGCCCTGGCAGCCATGTTGGATTTCTGATCAGCGCCAAAAACAAAAATCTTGTATATGACCATCTAATGAACATTTCTGCCAAGTTTGGTTCAAATCTGTTTCGTGGTTTCAGAAAAAAAGATGAAAATGTGAAATTCCCATAGGGTCCAATGTTAAACTAAGTCGAGTCATGGCAGCCATCTTGAATTTCCGATCAGCAAATGATTCACAGGTTTAGTACAGGATCACCCAATGATCATTCCTGTAAAGTCACAATTCAATTGGCTTAGTGGTTTCTAACAAGAAGATTTTTATAATTTCGACCAATCAGAACACATTATGGGCCCTGGCAGCCATGTTGGATTTCCGATCAGTGCCAAAAACTAAAATCTTGTATATGACCATCTAATGAACATTTCTGCCAAGTTTGGCTCAAATCTGTTGCGTGGTTTCAGAATAAAAGATGAAAATGTGAAATTCCCATAGTGTCCAATGTTAAACTAAGTCGAGTCATGGCGGCCATCTTGAATCTCCGATCGGCAAACGATTCACAAGTTTAGTACAGGACCACCCAATGATCATTCCTGCAAAGTCACAATTCAATTGGTTTAGTGGTTTCTGACAAGAAGATTTTCAAAGTATCAACCAATCAGAACACATTATTGGCCCTGGCAGCCATGTTGAATTTCCCATCTACACCAAAAACAGAAATCTGGTTGAGGACCATCCAATGAACATCTATGGCAAGTTTGGTTGAAATCTGTTCAGCGGTTTCAGAGAAGAAGAGTTAACAGACGGACGGACGCTTACCCATGACAAAAGCTCACATGGCCTTTGGCCAGGTGAGCTAAAAAAGGTGCACTCGACTCGCAGCCGCAAGTGATAAAGTTTACCAGTTGCTTGCCCATGGTCAGTGGTTCTCTTCGGGTACTTTGGCTTCTTCCACCATTAAAACTGGTCACCATGATATAGCTGAAATATTGCTGAAAGTGGCATTAAATACAATAAATAAATCAATTAATCTTTAAAAAAATATATCACTACTCGCATTAATATAAGAAATACATACCAACCTCCCCATATAATTTGTTCTATATTAGCCCTTGTGACCATTCGTGTATAGTTTTGAATTCAACCAAGTTTGTAGCTCAGAACAAAGTATTTTACACATCTTGCCATATTAAAGGAACTTATGCTTACTTTACTCTGAAGTGTTAGTCATCTAGAATTTGCATTCAACAAACGATTGTGTCTTTGGTTTGACCCGACCAAGGTTTGAAACCACAATCTACGGCACTATAGGTTACCACACTAACCATTGCACCACCGATTCAGTGTTCAACAAGTGAAACAACAAAAAAGGGTTAAATAAGAACATTCCTACCTATTAACTGAACGAGAAATATATTCTGAGAAGAAGATATCTGAAGTTTCAAAAAAGAGCTTCCAAATAACTTTCCTTTAAAAGTCTGAATTGAAACAGACAAACCTGATGACCTTGTGCAACTTTATTTGAACAAGGTGGTACCTGATTATATTAAGTTATGAAATGAAAGTTTAAAGAGTGATTGATGGTCTAAAATTCCACCAATATCAACAAAACTAACAATCACCTCTCATCTCAACTTATTGAACATAAAAAAATGATGACATATGACGCTGGTAATCCAGGTCCTGGCTTGGGACAGGCACAAAAATGTGGTGGTGTTTAACAGGTTAATGGGATCCCAACCCTCCACCTCTTGATAACTGGATATCCAACAGCAAAACAGATATAATCAAAGTACATGTATATAGAATATCCTAGGGGTCGTCTTGGCCGTGATTGCGTGGTAGTTGGATTTACAACTACCTATGCAATCATTGCCTATCACCACTGATGTTGTGAGTTTGAAGCTCGATCAGTGCGAGTTGTACAGCATTATGTGACAAAGTTTGTCAGTGACTTGTCAGTGGTTTTCACCGGGTCCTCCGGTTTCCTCCACAAATAAAACAGACCGCCATGATGTTAATACCGAAATATTGTTGAAAGTAGCATTACACACCATCAAACAAACAATCCTAATTTTCTCATCAGGCAGTGAAAGAAGAATATAGGTCAATTTTATGACTGTATTTATACACAATTTAGTGTTCTCCAGCACAGCACTGAAAGCTTTCCCAGTGAACATCTCATTTTGATGATGACAAAAAATACAAAATGTACAAACTTCAAATCTACATGTCAATATTTCTTTTTAAAATGATCAACAATGAAAATGTGTACACTGTGGATAATTATTTACAAAATACTCCCCTTTTAATGAGAGATAAATATGTTTTTTCTTCTTACATTTGTACATTTACAAAATGACTCCAATGAAGTGAATGCATGATTTTGATGTAGTGAATGACTTGGTCTCAGGATAAAAAATACAATCTTTAAAAAAAAAAAAAAAGTGGTGACAGAAAAAGTACTCTTTCTCTTAAACAAATGATTGACATTGTATAAAATTCATCTCTTCAACAAGTTTATCAGCTGGACTGCTGCAGTATGAAATCACTTTTACACAATTAACAACAACTTGTGAACACACACACACATACCCACATATTCATTTCATGCACACATATAACATTTGAATACTTATAAAATTAAATATATTAAAACATATTCAAATTATTTTTTCACACCATGTAATTTATCTTTTGTTCACAAAACAAAATATGTATAAATCTCTGAATTGGGAAAACAATTGTTTTTCTCATATAAATTAATAACGTTGCATCCTGACTTGTCACAATTGTAAAAATAATAAACTAGACATACATTTAATGCTACAATGTGTCAACAAACCGTGTCAACTGGTCTTGTGGGGTTAAAGGTTGCACTTCATTGTCATTTGGTAAGAGAAGTCCAGGATCTTGCCCTTGAGCCTGTAATGACCCTAGTAATAAGTTTGGGTCTGAATGTAATTGATTTGGATCGGTACCCATCATATTGGGATGTGATGATTGATTAACATGCGGTGACATTTGAGGTTGACGAGGTGATGGGTTAAGCTGCTGCCGAGATAACTGGTTTGGTTGTGGTGAACGCACTGTCTGTGGTAATGAATTTGGTGATCGCACTGACTGCATGAAATTTGGAGAGGCTACGTTTTGTGGCGAAGAGAGTTGAGGGTTACTTCCCCCTGCCATGTGTTGCCTTAACTGATGCTGCTGCATCATTTGCGGTTGAAACTGTTGCATGTTATTATCACTATACTGAGGGTTATATGGCATGCGAGGTCGTTGCTGCTGAAATTGCTGCTGTGGTGGAAATTGTTGATTCATCTGCATGCCAGGATGTTGTTGGTTTTGTTGTTGTTGTTGCTGCTGCAATCTCAGCCTTTGTTGTTGTTGTAATTGCCACAGCTGTTGCTGTTGCTGCTGCTGCTGCTGTTGTTGTGGTGATTGACCTATATTGTTTGGATTGGCTTGGTTTATATTATGTTGTTGATTCTGACCTTGATGTTGAGTTCTTTGTTTTATAAAAGCTGCCATGAGATGGGGATTTGATTTGAGAATTTGTAACACTTGCTGCTGCTGTTGAGGAGAATTTGGTGATTTTAAAGTTCGTAATAATTGTTCTAAAGCAGGCATGTGTTGTGGTCTTTGTTGACCTGCATTTGGCATTCCTGGTCGAACTCCAACAACCTGTGGCTGTGCTTGTGGTTGCATTTGCATGCCAGTATTCATTGGATTTGGCTGCATTGGTGGTCTTATTGGTGGCGGATTCATCGGATTTTGTTGCATCGTGGGATAAGTGGAGTTTTGCGGCCAGCCTCCTTTATTAATTGCAGAGTTCATTGGCACCTTTTGAGTTGGTGTTTGCACAGGAGGTGGAGGCATAGAAGCCCCACTAGCTGCACCAGCTTGAAGACTAGCTTGACGAGAAGCTTCCTCTTGAGCAGCCATCGCAGCCTGTAAAGCTGCTGCCGGAGGACCTGCCACTGGTTTTCCAGAATTCAAATTTGATGGAATAGGTTGCTGTTGTATTCCCGTTACAGTGGGCGATTGTTGTGATGTAGTTTGAGCACTAGTTGTAGTTGTACTCCGTTGCATTGAAGCCATTCGCCTACGCAACATTTGTGCTTGTTGAAGTCTATGTTGTAATTGCTGCTGCCTTAATTTATGTTTAATTTGTAAACAGAATGGCACCTGACATTTATTTTCAGTACAATGTTTTGCATGATATAAACACAATGCTATTAGCTGTTTACAAATCGGACACACTCCATTTGCCTTTTTCCGACAACACTTTGTATGAGAAACAACACGTTTCATTTTCTGACAACTTGGAAGTCTACAATTAGCGTCCCTGCACTGACAGGCATGCACTAAAGATTGAATACAACGTTGAATAGATTGACGGCGAGACTGCTGTGGATCATCCTGTTTATCATTAGGTGATGATCCGTCATCCAAGTCCAGTCCGAGTTTGTCCATTTTATGACAATGACTTTCCTTTTCGTAACATACAGTACACAGATCAAAATCCTGCAATGAAAAAACAACAAAATGTTATTCTTTATATTAAATCTAAAAATATAGCCAAAACATATTCAGTTTTTAACCGCATCAGTGGTGTAATGGTTAGCTTCCTCGCCTCGAGTGTAGTAGATCATGGGTTCGAGCTCTGATCAGGTCAAACCAAAGATTATAAAATTGATATTTGTTGCTTCTCCGCTGAGCACACAGCATTAAGGAGAAAGAGAAAAGACGGCTCGGAATGAGGATAATGTGTCGGTGTGAGTCGTCATGTCTATCCACGGACTGTTGTTTTAGTGAGCTAGCACTATAAAAAATCTAACTACGCATGTTGGTCTAGTACAAAGCAGACCTTATCATCATCTCATTGAAAATAACTTGTCCTCGCCATGAAATAGCTGAAAAATTGCTGAGTTGACATTAAACAACAATCAAACAATGTACTGTAGCATCAAATCTAGAGTAATATATAATAATAGGTTGTGAAAAACATTAGTTAACGACAATACTTTTCTTCTTCAAAGACTGACTCATAATGAGGCAATAATTTCATTGAAGTAACAAGTTTAATAATGAGTGATTTTTTTTGGATGCATATTTATATTTCAATGTCAGCTTAATTGTATTTTTTAGTGTCTGCAGTAAACATGTGCTACAGGCATGGTTTAGTCAATTCGAGGTGAAATTTATGTTTTTAGCTATTTCTTGTGTGCATGTCTACCTGTCACCTGCTTAGAGATTAAGTATGGTGTTCAGAAGGCAGCTTCATTCGAAGCAACAAGTCTATATACCATCAAAGAATCTAAATATAACTATTCAATCAAAATAAATTATTTACATGTATGTATAGATAATTATCTAGATCAACAAGGTAAATAAATTGGTAACAGACTTTTTGAAAAACAATTTCAATATGCAGGACATAGGTCCTGCACCCAATCATTTTCTGCAGGACCTACTGAAATTGTGCAGGACCTGAATTTTCCCCTGACGAAAAAGTTTTGAAGAAGTGAAGATTTTGAAGTTATTTTTTTAGAACCGGAATTTACAAAATTCTAAAACAGAATCGGTGATGGGAACAATAAAAACCTGACCCGTCATGTTTTCAAATAGAAACACACGAAATGGTAGCGTTGATGCATCACAGCCATTTCAAACTATAAAAATACAATGATTAATAGAATTACCATGGAAACAGTTGCATGTTTAAGAAGTAAATGTCATTTGAAGCATAATCTAATTCCGAGTTGACAGTGATCGTTCCGGCATACCAGTTGCATTTCCGATTTCCGGTGCAAAAAAAAATTTTGTCGGACACCCGGAATGGCATGCTTGGCAGTATTGCCGGTCCTTGTGATTTTCTGCCCGCTCGGTCTGACGAATTTCAAAAAGTCTGGGGTAAGTCTATTGGCAGCTTGATACAATCTCAATAGGTCAAGATCCATTTTGGAGAACTTTGCTCCTCTCGATTGAAAAAAGGTAGGTCCTGAAACTCCAAAATCAATCCAAACCTTTTGTACTGCGATCATTGTTAAAAAGTTCAAAAGGATTTTGTATCATGTAGTTACAATCTTTGCCATACCTCTGATATAACCAAGGACATTTTTACTAAGAACGTCCATGAAAGTTATAAAAAAAAATTTAGTTCCATAAAATATTTGGTTGCAGTGATTCCTCCTCTTACAGAAACAAATAATGTACACTGTTCTCCACAACGAATCAATTTTTGCTTGATACTAACAAAAATACTTACTTCACATACTGTACAATGCCACCGAGTTTCCACATGCGCTTTACATGTATTACATGTATACACAAAATTGTCTTTTTGTTGATTATGAAGTTCATATAATAAAGCCAATGTTGAAAACTTGGCACGACGTAACGATGAGAATTCTTGATGTTTGTCCCTAGCCATCGTGAGAAATGCATCTCTACCATCCATTAAATCACATGAAATGTATGGATCTGGGTCATGAATGTGCTGAAGTGTAGCTGCTACCTGTTGGCTGTGTAGTCTTATCACAAAGAATACCTGTCAATTAAATCAATAAACATTTAAAAATCCCTTTTCAAAATTTGTTTTATTCTCACAATTCATTTTCTAAACTTCAGTTACTTGTGATGATGTCTCAGTAAGAGTAAGAATCATACACAAGCCAGGATAGAAGCTTGTTATTTTCAACACTTGTTATTCCTTTTTTTTATTAATCTTTTAGTTTCCTTGTTCATCTAGATTGTGATTTCAGTATATTCACATGTCTATTGACCCTACTGTTGATGGCCTGTATCTATCTATTAACTGTCTACCTCATCAGATGTTTTTAACAATTCAATGACAATTATTGTTCTTTGTGGTTATGTTTTTGTGTTTTTAACACTACTTTCAGCAATATTTCATTATATTATGGTGGTCAGATTGATGGTAGAAGAAAGTAGAATAGCATGAGAAAACCAACGACAAACTATAACATAAGAATACAATCCTTACATCTTTAAATCCTATAGCCACCTAGGTATTATAGAAATGCAATATGATCATTCTTGTGCAGTCTTCATCAACTCTTACTATTTGTTTGTCATTTACCACATATAAATTACTGATGTCCATTTTGAATATACATTCTCTTTTTATTGTTCCTTGCCAACATAAATTTACATGTCACATATAAATGGTCTTAAAACAACATTATGTTCTCTTACACTACCAGTTAATTCAATATTATCATAACAAACTAAATTTAATCAGATACCTAGTGAACTGAGGTATATAATTTACATCCTTCACATGTAATTATTCAGTGGATCACATACTGCAATACTTGTCAACAATTAGAAACATATATTACATGACCAGTACTCAATATGAAAATTTGAATTTACTGGTCCATATCAAATCCTTGAATTTATTTTTACATAGTTCTTAAAAAAAAAACTGAAAAATTTAATGGTGCAAACAGTTTCACTGGTCTTAGGCCGGATGACCAGTGCTCATTGTGAGGACTGCATGACTTTTGTGAATTTCCCCCCTCTCCCCCCCCCCCACACTTTTGTGTGTGTGTGCATGTTGTGTATAAACTAGTTATTCTCCTGAACATACATGTAGCTGAAATACTCCTTCCTGACTTACTATTAAACAACAATCATTGGATCAAGGATGCTTTCTTAAAAAGAAGTGACAAAGATTCCATGAGTTCTTTCCACTCTCCTTGTTTACAAATTAAATAGTTTTATCATTTATGTTTAAAGCATGATTCTCCTTCTATATGTTTTCTGTGATTTTAATGTGATACGCTTAAAATATCAACAAATAGATTTTCCAAGTTGTAAAATTTCTAATAATCTATGACCAGCAACAAATTGATATCTATTCATATATCCTTTATCATCCTGTTTGGTTTCAAGTGTGGTATTTTTTGTCTTTCATTTTAATACAGCATTTACATTACATGATATACATGTTTTGCCAAATTCTCACCACGAGGTTCACTCTATTGGACTAATATTAGGACATCAGGATCACTTTCATTGACTTTATGATGCATTTATAGCAGAAGAACAAAATAATAATTCACTGATTTCCAGGTAACCAGTATTTTGTCATTGTATTCATTCCCCCCACCATTTATTTAAATGATGACACATGAAATCCTACCTCTTTATGTTTCTCCATAGTACTAAATATTTTTGCAGTGAGATCATTTCCACCAACTGGCATGTTTGGCTTCTTCGTAGTTTTACGTTGGCTGTTTTTATTTTTGTTCTTGCTTAGTTTCCTACCACCCTTTCCTTTCTTCTTACCAGCACCATTCTATTAAAATAAAATAATATTTCTGTCTATAGTCTAATAAAATAAAATCATATTTCTGTCTATAGTCTCACTCATCGTATCACTGTAATTAAGGTATCCAAGACCACAAATTCTGATTTACTCAAATCACAAGAATTTGGTCAAGCTTGATGCATATGACTGAATGTTTCAATCTATGATACAAGTCAAAATATATAAAAGGTATACTGAAACATTATATTACAAAAACTAACTTGCAAACTTGCATTTCAGGAATGTTCTAACTTGAAAATTGCCCGCACACTTCTTAGGAGATAATCTTGGTGAAAATATTTATTTAAAGACTTACAGGATTGTCAGCTTCTCCTTCCACTATTTCCTCTACACTAGCTTGTTCGGCAGCCGCTGCTTCAGCTTCTTCCCGTTTCTTCTTCTCTTCTTCTTCCTGGTCTAACTCCTTTATACTCTCCTCCAGCACGTTGGGCCAGAAATCTCCCTCAAAGTAAGGAATTTGTGTGGCACATCGAATATTGTTTTCTATTGCATCTTTTAAAATATCCTGCAAGTAAAAACGTAGAATTTATCAAATGGTAAAATAACTAGACATGTTTTACTTTCAAATATAGACATGTCAATCCACAAGGATACACTGTTCTATTCTAAGACTGTCCTTGTTCTGCCTACTTCATGATGGCCAAGTTTATAGTGTTACCCAAACTAGGCTTGAAAAACCTCCAGTGTTTTGTGACAAATTGCTAACCATCACAAAATGGAAGCTGTTAAATTTTGCAATGTTATTCACCAAATAAAAATTTACTTTAAAATTAAACGCAACTAGCATCTTATGAAAATTTAATGTAAACCATAAAGAGCAAAGACTGGTTGGCTCGGAATCAAGATAACGTGTCCCAGTGGAGCGACATGTCTATCCACGGACTGTTGTTTCAGTGACCTAGTACAATGAAAATCCACCTAAACAAATCGGAACTCATCATCATCTCATAGAAAATTAACTTGTTCTTGCCATGAATTAGCTAAAAAATTGCTGAGTTGGCATTAAACAACAATCACACATTCATATATTACAGCATTGTGTGATTATTCATGATTCATTAACTAAATTTAGAATGCAAGAAATTCACAATATGAGAAAAAATATTTTTGAAATTGGCATTATATTCATAATCCTAGATTTTGACCCTGGAATATTAGATATTCAACAACAAAAAGGAAGAGAATACAAAATAGAAGATAGATAAAAACACACCTTGTAATCAATGACACATCGTTCAATTATAGCTTTATCTAACATCTTCTTGTACCACTCCTGTAATCTTTTAGGTTTAGGAATTTTTTGCTCTGGAGGATGACAATGAAAGATGTAGTCGTCTCCTTCACTTGGTGGACAAGCCCAAATATGTGCCCACGTAAATCCCATCTGTTTTGCATACTCTAAGTAACCGATAAGGATTTCATGATAAACTGCTGTCCTGAGTTGTCTTGGTTGGAAAAAATGTACACTGTCCAAATATGATATGTAAACTCGTCTGTAAATAAAAAAAACAACAACATTGTATTAGATTAACAGAAAGGCTACACCTTTAACTTTCATTGCTATTCTAAATTACTAGCCAACTAAGATTGTATAGTAAAATCAGTAGCGGTGCACTGATCAGCAGAAACATCGACTAATTGGTTGCATGTCTGTGCCCAGTCTGATGATTGATTCTTAAACCTTGTAGTCGATTCTGATTCATAGCTTGTTGAAAAAAATATGTATGTTTAATTTTATTATTTGTTTTTGTCTTCATATTGGCTGTACTTCTGACACTCAGTCAATATTTGGACTAGTCCATTATTTATTCACTGTCTGGACTAATCCATTTTATGTCTCTTGTAACACATATGAAACTAATGTTTTGGTTTGTTCCAAGTTAATGTTTACAAATTGAAACAGTCAATTCTGATGACAATTACTAGTAATAAAATCTCAGTATTCGTGAATAAAAGATAAAAAGTTATAACTTATTATATTTAACAGGAATGTTTCAACAACCATGTTTTCTGAAGATTTGTGGGGCAGTATATAAGAAGATCTTCAGGAACAAAAATTCATCTCTATGAAATTTATTGCAGATTTGTACTATATCAAAACCAATATAAAAAAATATTTCTGAACACCAATATAATAATCATACCTATTATTTGGAAACTGACAATGAGAGTCGTATTCTTGAACATGCATTCCAAAAAAACAAACATCAACACCATCGATTTCCTCAAAAGCAAACATCGCTTTGGCCCTGTATGGAAACTCTGCCTGCATTTCACCGTTATCAACAAATCTGAAATAATATGAAAGCTAAGGTACAGTGCATGTAGTTGTAAATAATAAAAAAATATATATATATATAGAAAAGTATTGGACTCGTGGGGTTTAGCTAATCTCAAGTCTCTGCACAGCTTGACACATTAAAAACGTTGTTGTAAAAAGTCAAAGTGACAAAGGAAGTATGTTTACGTTATTTTAGAACAAGTCTGACACTATCACTAGATTGAAACGATACAAAATTTATTCTCACATTTGAATATTTCTAAAAGCAAAGCTGTTGCTTATCGCTGGCAACGCTTCAGGTAAATTTCAGATTGGACACGAAGCATATGAAGAAAAAAAAAGATCTTGAAAATCTGTGTTCGAACAAAAAAAAAATGTTTCCTATATGTGTTGAATATTTTTGATACAGTAAAGATTTAAATTAATATTTCAATGCAAAATTTACATTTGTAAACTGTTAGCAATGGAAGAAGAAATTGTAATCTGTGTTTACAAACTAAGTGACTAGATTTTCATTGAATACTTAATAATAAATTAGCTCTAATTTAATGTGATACAAAACTAGAGGCTCCCAGGAGCCTGTATAGCTCACCTGGGTATAATAACAACATCAATCAATTAAACTTGGAAACTCCGGTAAAAAAATAACAAATGTAGCCCTCGTCATTGCAGACCCCCCTCTTCAAAAAAATGTGGGCAGGGGTTCCCCCCTTTA
>MJUT01038701.1:604430-665683 GCA_002080005.1 Gigantidas platifrons | reverse complement strand
AAAAAAGGGCAATAACTCCAAGATGGGTCATCAGATTTACTTCAAAATTGCAGGGTAGGTAGATCTTGGTGTGCTGATCATTTTTACCCCATGTCAGATTTTTGATATTATTAACGGTTTTTGAGTTATTACCCAAAAACCTGCAATTTTACCATATGTTCTATTTTTAGTAACAGCGGCCATGTTGGTTGGTGCACGGCATCACCGGACACAATTTTGAAACTAGACACCCTAGTGATGATTCAAGCCAAGTTTGGTTTCAATTGGTCTAGTAGTTTCAGAGGAGAAGATTTTTGAAAAAGTTTACGACGGACGACGACGACGGACGCCAAGTGATGGCAATAGCTCACATGACCCTTCGGGTCAGGTGAGCTAAAAAGAAGATCCTTTAACATCATAATCCATGACAATATCGACATCAGCCACAGCGACACATATTTTCATTCTGTTTTAAATACATGCAAACTTGTATATGACATGATTTTCAAAAAAAGATTTGTTATCAACCCTCGACCAATATAATCCCTCAAGAGCTCTCAGGATTATATTAGTATTTCATTCTCGATAGAGGTGCATTATTGAAGAATCCATGTCATCTCTATTAATTACAGTTAGCACCAAAAGTAAACCTCAAGACAATTTATTACCTTGCTTTCATTCCAGGTTTAACTTCTACAACTTTGTCTGTACAGGAGATCACTTTAATAAATACTTCACCAGCACCAGCTTCTTTCTTCCGCAGGAAGTTGTTCACACGGTTTTCTAAATAAGTTCCTAATTTTGTACTAGGCAATCCAGACATTGTTAAATCTGTAAACAAAATAATCAATTAAGTGATATTGACCAAATGTATGGAAGTGTTATACACATATTTTCTTCATTTTAAAACATTACTATGTCGAAAAGGTAAAAACACTTGCAATAATTTTTAAATATGTAAGCAGGTATATATTTTGACCATGAATAGGACACTGTCCAAGTTTTTCAAGTTTCATGTTTATGTGTAAATTTAACTGAAAATCATTATTCAACATGCATTCGAAAGTAGAGATAAGAAACCTTTAAATCCAACTTTATGACACCTGAAAGTGTCACAGTGAAAGACTTTCGTTTCGGTTAAGACAAAAAAAAAATTAACTCTAATTTGGTATAAATTTCATATTTTTTTTAAAAAGGAGATAACCTGAAAATTTAAAGTTAACTACATAAAATGATAATTCCTAAACTATTTTAATAATAGTAAAAGTACAAAAATAAAATTGTTCAATTAGAAAAGCAGAATACAAAACAGTGAATATGACATGTCTGTTGATATAAACAAACATAATCTAACAATCAGCCTACATATCCATTGTTTTACAATCTCTAGTATACTGAATTTTAGAATACATCACAATCTAAATATATGTACAAGTCAACATAATAAGATCAGTACTTACTTCTCGCTGTAAATCTATTTTCTTTTCTTTTTGATCCTTTGGCTTTATGACAATTATCACAGGTATAGCTAAAAATAAATTCTCCTTAAATTTAGTACATTTGATTATTAAATATGTAAATATATAATATATGTACATAGACATCATCAATTTTCAAGGGTTTATATACTTTCATCCTGTCTTCAGATGAAATAAGTTACATGGAAGTTTGTTTGGTTTTAGTAATATTTAAAAAAAAAAAAAAAATTAACATGGTTTTGTGCTAACATTTATTTAATTTCCAACATGCATGAAAATGATTAACTTGACAAAAATCAATTCTGCTTTGTAAAGTAATTAAGAAAACTGATTAACTACCAAAAATAATGCCATGACATTTTAATATCTGTTATCTGGCATAATCAAATGATTTGCTATCATCAATTAAAAGTTCAACATCTAATGGCATACATTTAAAATATATCTAATTTAAGACAATAAATTAATTACCCATTTGGCCAAATCTGCTCAAAATGTAGTACACATATCATGTGAAGTCGTCGGCCACACTCATCACATTCAACAAATCTGTAATACAAAACAAAATATTTTTATATTTGATAAATAAACATAACCAGAGGCTCTCAAGAGCCTGTATCGTTCACCTGGATATAAACAGATCCAATTGGTCCTATGTAAAAACTATGTCCTGCAGTGGTAGTCATCTTGGAATTTCGATCAACATAAAAAACACAAAGTTTGTAAAGGACCTTCCAATGATTGATGCACAGTTTAGGTACCGGTTCAACCAGTGCAATAGCTTCAGAGAAGAACATATTTCTGTATTTTCCGCATATGGTTCTGTGTTAATACTATGACCTGTGGTGGCAGCCATCTTGAATTTCGGATCGGCATAAAAAACCCAAAGTTTTTAGAGGACCTTCAAATGATCCTTCCTGGGCAGTTTGGTTTCAATTGTCCATGTGGTTTAAGAGAAAAACCGTTTTGAAACATTTTTTCCCATAGGGTCCAAAGTTAAACTAAGTCCTGCAGTAGCCGCCATTTTGAATTTCATATCGGAACAAAAAACCTAAAGTTTGTAGAGGACCATCCAATGAACATTCATGTACAGTTTGGCTTTAATCATATTTGTAGTTTCAGAGAAGGCATTTGAACATTTTCCCATAGGGTCCAATGTTAATCTATGTCCTGCGGTGGTGGCCATCTTGGATTTCTGATCGGCATAAAAAACAGAAACTTGGTAAAGGACATTCCAATGATCATTCATTTACAGTTTGGGTTCAGTCAGGTCATTAGTTTCAGAGAAGAAGATCTTTGAAATTTCAGCCAATCAGAGCATATTATTGGCCCTGGCAGCCATGTCGAATATCCGACTGGAACGAAAAACAGAAACTCTGTAGAGGACCATCCAAGGAACATTCCTGCTAAGTTTGGTTCCAATTGGCCAAGTGGTTTCGGAGAAGAAGCTTGAAATGTGAAAAGTTTACAGACGACAGACGACGGACGCCAAGTGATGACAATAGTTCACATGGACCTTCAGTCCAGGTGAACTAATGAAATTAAATACAATTTTGTATATTTAATTTTTCAATCAGTCATATTATTAACATTTTTTAGGTGTGCTTACATACAGATAATAAATACTTGAACTATGATCTGACTTATAATGAACTCCCTTAGGTTTCTCTAAATAAGAATGATTAATCTAAATAGTCACTGGAAAATCATGAAACATCCTTTAATGACATGTCACAAATCTTAACAACAATCAAAAATTCCAAACTTACGGTTCATAATCTAACTGATCATTCTTCATCCTTTCAAACTGATTCTTTTTAATTCTCCTACAAAATACATAAAAACTACAATTATTAATGTGCAAATACATATTAAATTCTTATCCATGTTAATAGAAAATAATATACTTTATATGCATTGCCTAACGCTCCTGTGTAATTACTGAACGACTTTGCATTGTGGATATCAATTCTGCTTTTGTCAGAGTCACTAGCTAAAGTGCAAGTACTTTTTGACTAGTTGTGCCGATTGCCAGAATATTTTGACACATTATTTAGGCAATGAAAAAAATATGAAAATGATTATTGCATACAAATCAAGACTTATTGTTGGTGTTAGTCCTTTTTTGGTTCCCATTAAGCCCTTTCACCTCAGAAACCACAAGAGATATGTCAATTCTGTTTGAAAAAAACAAGCAGGAAATTTAATAGCATATTTAAAGACAAAAAAAACACCAAAAAATCAGACTTAAAATAAAATTTTAAATTTTTGGCGTTACTCCCCTTTGGCCCTATCATATCTATAATACGTTGAGAGCTACAACAAATATGTTGGATTATTCCAGACAGGAATTTTTCAAAGGAATAGAATCTGCATACAAATTGAACATCTAATTAAAAAGTTACCATTCATCCTTTTTGAATATTGTATCTCTGAAACCAGGACAACAGGAGTGTAAAGATTTTAAATATTAACTTGGTACCATCAAATTCAACTTAATGCAAATCTTTTGAGACTGTCACGCAGATCCAACTGAACTGACAGCAATGAAAATGCACATGATTTTGACAAGAAAATTTAACAACTTGCATACACATTATTAATTAAAAGGGTGTAGACTGTAGTATAAAAATAGACTTTGAAATGGTTGCTTATTGTTTGCAGAGTCTTGTTGTGTTTAATGTGCAAATAAAGCGTAAAACACAATCTGTTTTGTTTAATAATATATGATGTTCAAACTTGAAAATTGCCATAGAAACGGGTAGATGGACTAGAATTTCAAGGGAACAACGATTATGCACTTTATGTGGAAATGGGGTGGGGGATGAATATCATTTATTATTTACATGTGTGCATCCAGTTGTATCAGAATTGAGATCAAAATTTATTCCAAATTATTACAAAACTAATCCTAATATGAATAAATTTGGTGGTTTATTGTCTATTTGTAATGTACAAGTACATAAAAAACTTGCTATTTTCTTAAGAAAGTTATGAAATATTTGTGATATTATGTGTGTATTTTTATATGTTATTATTATGTCTTGTCATATTATGTGTGTGTATATATATGCATTATGACCTGTCCTGCCATTTGAATGTATTATACATGTATATTGTCCTCTTGTAAACCTGTGTGTGTCTGAGGTTGCTAATAAAATCTTGTATATGAAGGTTTGTCATCATTCTGTGATGTTATGGGGCTGGTGTCGTCTATTTTTGAGCACTGGTTGTTGCACATATAATAGTGGTCGCATTTTATAACATGCATGTAGCCACGCCTTATGACTTCTCACACATGATGGATTTAAAATTCCTTGCGAGACAATCCTGGCCACTTTTATAATTATGCAATGAACAGATCTTTCAACTACCATGATGTACAATGCGATTGTGCACATAGTAATCAATTACAGATAAACAAATAAACATATGGGTTGTGACGTATTCAGTTGAACAATAGAGCACATGGACTGGCAAACTATCTTGTTTGCGTTTTCACTGTATGCAAAAAAATATTGACCTCGACATTCTTATTAGGCAGGTAAAAAATATCTATCTCGACATCTGATCAATTATTAATCACTTCTTAAAAACCTCAAAATTGTAAACTATTTGAGGAGGTAGATTTTAACTAAAGTTATATCAATACTTACGTGACAGGCTGTGTTGGGTCATCTGCCAGCTCTACTTCATCACCCTGGATTTCATTGAAGCACTTTTCACAGTAAATATATCTGTCAGAATAAAGTCCATTTGTCCGATTTCTGCATTTATTGAGGATGATGAAGATGATGATGATGAAAATACATAGATGATATACAACAGCATCACAGCAGAAGCAGAAAATGGTGGGAAGAAAAGAAAAACAATGTGATAACTACAGCTATAATACTATACAACGTTCTGTAATGAAATCATAATCATGCTCTGATTTCACTACATTATGATTGTATGGAGGGGAATTGTTCTAGACATTAAAATCAACTTTTACTGTGAAATCTTTAAAATTAATGGGGAAAAGGGAAATTCTGTGAATTTATTGGTCCGACCAAAATACAGTGAAATTTTGAGAATTGTAAATGACAACAGATCTCTTAATGGTTTTTACTGTAAATATTGAAGTTCAACAAGTCCTTGTCAAAGCAAGCTTAAAACTAGAAACCATCTAATAAATGACGTTAGATATTCTTCTGGAACAGCTCTCATAAAACAATAATAGAAATATTAAAATAGAACTCCCATAGGTATCAATTTGAAGTTGCTTTTTAATTTCTCTAAAATTTGAAGAGAAAAGTGGAAACTTTAATATTAAACCATTCTACATTAATAAATTTCAGTAAATACTTCGCAAAGTCTTCATAAAATTTCTTCTCAAATATTTACTGTCTAAAATTCACATACTACTTCTCTCCCTTCCCCATTTAAAAAATGTCTTTATTACAAAATATTTTCTTTTAATTCAAATAGTGTATATTTGTGTTGTTTTTTATTTGATTAGTCACAAACCCAGAAAATCCTTGAGATCTATAGTCAGATTGAAGATATGAACAAAAATATGTAACAAATTGACAATTTCCCATTTTTTCCATGCTTGAAAAGTAGACAGGTATAAGTGAGCCAAAGCAAATATTTGTGCTGGAAATAGTCTTGATATTACTAATATAGATTAGAGCTGTATGAAGGACCTTATAAATGGATTAAGTCAATAAAACACAATATAAAACTGATGTACAACAAATAAGTGTGGATAGTAAATCATATTTTTGTAGATAAGACAGTTGGGATTATACTGCTTAAAGAAACATCATTCTGTTCTACTTTCTAACATGATATATCTTCCAACACAAGTCCACAATGCTCATCCATCTCACTTCCAATGAATTTTTAAATCTGGGAAACAATTTCTTTCGATTTGAAACCTTAGAGGTCCCGAATCCTTAAATTTGCATTTGAAATTTATTTCGATAGAAATTTTGGTGAGCCAAAATATTAAATCAAAAAGACAGTAAAGAATGTTATCCAATTGTCTATAGATGATAATGTCAAGCAATACCATATTAAACATACATATATATTTTATTCTATTGTTTAAAGATTTCACAAAAGATGTATGTTTATAGAAGATGATACTAAAAAATCATTACATTTATATGTGGGATCTTCTATGCAGACAACATAATAAACAGGAAAAGTATATTGCAAGAACTTAATAAATAAATATGGTCTTAATAGAAGGTAAAGTAAGAAAATGACATGAAATTATATATACTAATCTATAGGTGATGCTTGCAATGTAATAATGTATAAAGCATACAACTACAGTGATTCAGCTAGGCACCTGTCTCAAGATATTTGCCCATCTATTTCTCAAATTGTCCAGAAGAACTTTATAAAAATGAGTTTACTTATTAAAGAATTTCCCAAAGAAATTTTGATATAACTGGCAATTGCCCTGAAGATTTCAAAGTCTAGCTGAAATACTGCAACTATACACAATTTATCTTCAGACATATACAATGTATATATGTTATCCAGATTGTTTATTGAAAAATACTGCAAATTGTATTGTAAATTACAAGACATAAATGTTTCATTTTTACTTTAAGAATTGAAACTAAAGTAGGGATGGTCAGACAGGAAATTTATTTCAACTTTCTCAATAAAAAAATATCATAATTTCAGGGTAATTTTATCATGTTCTTTTTTGTTGAAAATGGTGTATGCATCAATATTACAGGTCAGTATATCTAAAAGAAACCAACTTTTTATACCTAATGCCACATAATATTTTTTTATTCTAGAACAAAAAATTTTACGCAAGAAAAAATTTAGTAAAAGACATGTACACAAAAATTGTACTTGACCTAAAATAAAATATGAAAGTTTTTGACTCATTACAAACTTGTATTTTATTTCCTGAAACTTTATAAGACTTAAACCAGTAGACAACAAATTTCATTTTAGGGTTGGCAAGCTTAATGATGAACCTCTCATTTTGTAGAGGGCAGTCAGTAAATGGTAGATTTATATAACTATCACTAATGTTTACCTGTTTTGGAAACTATAGTAAACAGCATCTCTTGATATTGTGCACAACTGTTTACCATAACAACACAGAACTTGTGGACTAAAGACATGTTTACGACCACAACAGTAGCCCAATGATTGCATCACACTGTCAATTTCACCCTCAAATACCTCAGCAAGCTGTAATAGACATACAATAGATGAAACAATGTTAAAGAAGAACAAAAACTTATGGAAGTCTTAATTTTTGAGTGAATCTTACATTATCTAACAGAATACATTTCTATCATTTAAGTACGTAAATAAAATGTAATTGACAGTTTGGACATTACATTACTTCAGTGAAAGATATCAATTTTCTGTTTGCCATATTGTAACCTTACATTATGATAATTTACATTGCAACAGCAAAAGAATATAACATTTATTTATGTAAAATGAAAATAGCTTTACATCCAGATTTTAAATACCTTTGAAGCAAATTTATACACTCTGGAAGTTTTCCTATTGTACAACCATGCGTTATCCATCATCATCCAAATGTCATCACAGAATTGCCATGGATCTGCATATTGTCCTGTGTCCAACTTTCGTCGTATTAAAGATAGATCCATTGGTGTCTTCACAATATCAAAGTAATCCTACAAATATTACATACTATATTGTTTTAATTTGTATATTTTATTTCATAAGGTCTTGTTGTTTAGAAATATTACACACTATTGTACAAGTTTATCACTATAACTTTGTTATGATGTGGTTTGTCTACAGATCTATTACAAACAGACTTTCTTATAGGGTTGAAAGTCATTCGTTTTGCGAGATGATATTTTATTATTGGTAGATATTGACCATTTGCTTTAAACTATCAAATATATAAGTATTCCTTTAAGAATTCTATGAACCATTGAATGGATAGGAAAGAATTTTTAAATATTATTATTGGTTGTGGGGCCAAAATAAAATTTAAGTGTTTCCCCTTCTCCGATCGACCCTAAAAAAAAGCTGCAGACTGCGTAATTTCCAGAAATCACGGCTTGTCCGGAATCGGTCAAACAGTTAGTAAAACGGAACTCTTCAATGTGAAGTCAAATATGCTTCCCACAAAAAAAAAACAAACATGTTTTGGTATCCAAAAAAAAAAAAAGAAGCCTACCTACCTACCCTGCTCTAAAAGTCAGGGTAGGTGAAAGGGGAAACAAACATTTTTTTAATTGCAGCCTGGGCCATCAACGGTCAAGTACCATGTATAACAATCAGCAACTAGAACTGTCTGTATAGCGGGACTAATACCCCCCGCTTCACCCTGACTGTGTCCAAGATTATTGAAAACTAAGTCTACACGGAAAATATATTATTTGTCAAATTATAATGTTTAACACATTCAACAAAAATAAAAACGTCGTAGCATAAAAACTGTAAGAGGAGTTGCACGGACAAACCATGTACCCTTTCAGCCAAATTCACAAATAAAAAAAAATAACTAAGTTCAACAATCTATATTTTTTGGTAAAATTCATGAAAATCAAAATCCTTACAACATGCACATCTTTGATATGAGTACAAATGTTCTGCAATGTAAAAACTTCCTAACTTACAAACTGTAGGAGGAGTTGCACAGACAAACCATGTACCCTTTTTGCCATATTCACACAAAAATGGCTAAGCTCAACAATCTATATTTTTAGTAAAAATGCACAAAAATCAAAATCCTTACCACATGCACATCTTTAATATTTGTACAAACAATCTACAATATAAAAACTTCCTAGCGTTAAAAACTGTAGGAGGAGTTGCGCGGACAAACCATGTACCCTTTTAGCCAAATTCACCAAAAAATGACTAAGTTCAACAATTTATATTTTTGGTAAAAATGCACAAAATCAAAATCCTTACCACATGCACATCTTTGATATATGTACAAATGATCTGCAATATAAAAACTTCCTAGCGTAAAAACTTTAGGAGGAGTTGCATGGACAAACCATGTACTCTTTTTGCCAAATTCACCAAAAAATGACTAAGTTCAACAATCTATATTTTTGGTAAAAATGCACAAAAATCAAAATCCTTACCACATGCACATCTTTGATATATGTACAAATGATCTGCAAAATAAAAACTTCCTAGCAGAAAAACTGTAGGAGGAGTTGCACAGACAAACCATGTACCCTCTATGCGGACAGACAGACGGACAGACAGGGTGAAACCTATATACCCCCCCAAACTTTGTTTGCGGGGGTATAAAAAGGTATGTTGGTTGCCTGTGGATCCTATAAAAGAAAATACCTGACCAATCCTTCTACAGCCACCAACGAAGGCAAATTTTCATCCAAGGAAAAATTATCATTTGACTGAGGAACTGTAAAGATGTGCAACAGCCAACAATTCGACTTTGACATTACTTATCAATAATTTTCCAATTAACAAATTATATCTGTTCTGTAAAATTTAATCTTGACATTAACAATTGTGGATATTTCCTCCAAAATTGTAGTTTATTTTGAACATGTTGTGTACATAAAATTAAATCTTACAGGAATTCCTAACATCACTGGATCAACAGGCTGTCTAAATGGCATGGATTCTGGATCCTGTTTATATAATTTTTCAAGCACTGGCATTAATGACTGTCGTAACTCATCTGGTTTGAAAACTGAAATAAAATTCAAAAATATTTAATAATATATGTATCTAAAATTCCAAAATGAATCATTAATTTCAACTAAATTCTTGTTAGTAGGAGAATTTATACTTTTATTTTGCTTTCAAATATCCATATTTTGTAAGAACTAAGAACTTAGAATTCTACTTGAAGCCAAAAAAACATTGAAATCATATAATTAACATTTTCCTGTCACACAATGCACTCATTTAAGTGAAATAACTGTTGGGTCTTTTTCCTCCCTTGAGATTTTCTAGTTTTTTGGTTTGAACACACAATCTACTGTACTCTTAAGACGGCATGCTAACCATTATACAACCGTGTACACAATAATTTGTTCTTCAAGTTAAACCTCATCATCAGTAGATATAGAAACAACCTACTTTTCTTAGCTCTAGGTTTAGATGGTACAGCTACTGCATTACTTGAGGTTGATGATGGTGTGGAGATAGGGATTCCTGGTGATGACTGTGCTGACTCCATTGGACTAGGTTTTGTTTCGGCATCATTTGATGTTGTATCTTCTGTCTTTGGTGAAAGTAAAGATTTGCCATCTGTGGTATCATTTTCTGTTTTTACTTTTGACATCTGAAATACAAAGCAAATTACAATACTTTAAAACACTGTGGCCATTTCTTTTATATGACATATTCTACACTTGATGCTTGCATTACCGAAATATGGTTATTTCGGCATGTGTAAAAATATTTATTTTGTTTTGAATTTTTTTTTTACCATAAACAAATTTCAATAGGCTTTATATATTTTAAGGGATAAAATATTGCCACTTTTAAGCACCACAATTTTAACCTTGCAAAGATAAACCATTAAACTGCATTTTGTCCAAAAAATTATGTTAGAACAGTAACCCTCGACACAATACAAAGATGTAATTCACAGAAATAGACTTGATCTTTTCTGTTCAAAACAAACTTTGTTATTTAGTTTAATACTTATTCCATTCAAACTGCTTTCTATCTGAATTTAAATTCAAAATGAAATCTAAGGAATGATGTAACAATTTTTAATTTTCAAATAAATCCAGCAGTTTTTTCTATACAATATATAATCCATTAAATCTTCATTAAAAAGCAAACAATAAGAAGTAAGAATTTCTGGATAAATTCGTCAAATATTCCATCTTTGAAATGAAATTTTCAAAAATGTACACTTTTTTTTATATATAGCTAAAACGCAAGATTTCTTCCTAACAGAATTGGCATATGGAACCAATAAAACAGTAAAAGGGAATCACAAAGGAAAGCTCAGAAAAATCAATGTTTACATGTAAACAGAGACAAAACATGATAAGTGATCTTATGCTTGTATATTGATATACCTGTGGCATTTCTTTTCCACTACACGATCCCACTGGTTCTTGTTTAATGTCCTCTGTTTTTATTTCCATTTGAACTTCCTGTTTGATATCTGGTTTAACATCCTCCATAGATTTAGATTTAGCTGGAGTGGTGATACTATTAGCACTTGTGGTTAAAGTTGTGGTAGATGTAGCCGGGGTTGTACTTGTAAACTGTGTTGAGCCTGTAGTACAGGGAGCAGTCAGCACATCCACTAATGTCTGGGGTTGACTTGTATTTTGATTAAGACTACTACTAATGTCTGTTGAGTTTAATTTATCTGCTTGTAATGCAGCCTGCAAGTTTTCTAATGACTGAAATGAAGAATTTCAAAAATGTAAAATCACTGTGTACTTTATAGTTGGGGCTGTCGTGGCCATGTTCATTTGGTAGTTGGATTTACAACTACATATGCAATCAGTGCCTATCACCACTGATGTTGTGAGTTTGAATCTCGATCAGGGTGAGGTGTACAACATTATGTGATAAAGTTTGTCAGTTACTTGCGACAGGTCGGTGGTTTTCTCCGGTTTCCTCCAACAATAAAATTGACCGCCACGATATAACTGAAATATTGTTGAAAGTGGCATTAAACACCATCAAACAAATACTTTATTGCTGACTGAATGAGAAACATACAAAAGGTTAATCTCTTCACAAATTCTGGTAAGGATAAATAGACTTAGGTACTACAGCAATATGTAAACTATAATATTGCCCCTTGTTTAACATGCTTTGGGACACGGTTCAAGTATGTCCTGTACCATAGATACACTTGTAAATGTGTGTTGCTTGTCTGTGACTTCTGGTCTTAGAATAAGACTTTCTATTATACAAATAAATGCAAAAATCTATTTGCATACCTGTTATGTGTATAATAGTTGACTGATTTCAGGATAAACTAGCATATTTATATAATGAGGGTAAATATTACAAAAGTTTTATTTCCTTGTCTGATTATCACAATTTAAACCTACATAATTTGAACCTTTTTGTTTGACATGAGAAATTTCTTATCCAAGTAGAATATAAAGTAAAATATTACAAAGTAAGTTATTCTGTTGGCTGGAACAAACATGACAGGCAACTTTAGTTGATTGATTTTCTGTAAACTGTCAAAAGTCAAACATCCTCTAATTCATTGAATAAAATAATATAAATAAAAGAAGCATTGATCTTACATGTGATGATGATAGTTGTGAGGAAACTGATGTTGCATTTTGTGATAACTGTGGCTGTGGTGAGAACTGGGATAGAATAGAGACAGGAGCAGGACTCCTCTGTGTAAGCTGGTTGACCGATGTTTGACAGTTTGCTGGAGATGGAGGCAATTGTGGTCTTGTCTAAAAGAAAAATCAAGTATAAACAATGAATACAATTTTTTTTTTCTCATATAAAATAATCAAATTAGTAGGAATTTTATCTGTTATGGAAACCTGATCACAAAATGTTTCTATGGAAAAGTTAACACCACAAAGTTGTAGCAATAATTTAAATGTGTGGCTTCTCATCTCCTTACAATCATTTTTTGTTTAATTCTAGCTATCCACTCTTCAAGTTTTGAAGTTTTTTAATTCAAATGTTCATGGAAATATCTATAAAAAAGAAATACAACTTCTGGAAGAAAACATATTCCTAAACTAATATTTATGGAGATTTTTTTAAACTTTGATAGAATTAAATATTATTATATCCATACTTGTGGAAAAGGTTGTTGTGGTTGTGGAAATCTGTTCTTAATGATGTCAATTTGTTGAGCCTTATTTAGTAGTTGTTGTGGATTAGTGGATCCCAACTGCTGAAATATTATAAGAAGAATTTTCAATAAATTTTCTAAATAATATAAAATTTTAATTGACAAGTCGTAACTGGTCTTCATTGATACCAAATGACATAAGTACCAGTTCTATGGGACATACAATACCAACCATGCTGCAGAAATGTTTGTCCTTACATTTGTATACAGAAAGATCAAAACAATAACAGTTACAACAGAGCAAGAATAATACCAAGTAACTCATAGAGATCTATAATATAAAGTAGACTTAAATAAAATACCCTAAAACAATTAGAAAGTTTATTATACAATTTCTTCCCAATTATACTGTATATTAAAAATTTCTTCCTCTTTGAATATTTGTGCAAGTTTAAATTGGATAATGGATAAATATTTCAAATATATTAACAGTAGTGATCAGTTTTACTGGTGGAAGATACTGGAAAACTCCGATAAAAAAAAGTTGTCCTGCCAGAAATAAATGGCAAACTTTATCACATATAAGTGATTTCAATCACACCTGGTGACGGAAAAAAAAGTAGTGAACAGCACTAACTACAAAGTTAGAAGTAAATCTATAAATACCAAACTGGTGCTGTGGAAGTTGGAGATTAATTACTGGTGCTGTGAAAGTTGGAAATTAATTGGTGGTTGCTCAACATGCAGTAACAAAGTAGAAAAATGAAACAAGTTTACTTAAAAACACTACTTAGTATATAACATTGTTGTGTAACAAATATGACAACTTAATAAATTCTTACCTGGGCTAGAGTATTTGGTTGATCAATACCAAGTGGTCCACGAGGACCTCCAAATGGCTGAGTTGGCTGTGGTACACTACCAGTATTCAACAATGGACCATCTAATAAACGAAAAAAGGGTAAAATCAAAAAAATAATACACAGAGAGAAAAAAATCTAACAATACAAATAATCACTGCATCATATTTATCATGTTTATACAAGGGTTATTCAAGGAAAATATACAATGTCAAAACAAGAATTGTGTTGCATATAAAAGTAGGCTAAGGTATAGTCCGTTTGACTTCAATAAATCTTCAACAACAAAATCTTAAAAATCCAGTTTTCAAATCAACAATTTTTTTTTCTAGATGTTTATTAATACAGTCGACTCCACTTATTCGACTATCGTATAATAGAATATTGTCGATAATTGGATATTCTTTCAAAACACCAAACCATTTCTTAAGTTTTAAAGGAAAAAACCTGTGTTTATTTGAATATCGGATAAGCGTATACATCGGGTATTTGGATGGAAAAATTCAGGTAAAAAGTTGTCAAACTTCGTAATAATCGAATATTCTTCTACATTTTTGACAGGAAGTGCAGCTTTGGAAGTTTACATGTCCAAATTGGAAGAGCTCACCTACTCCATTATTGTATTTTTTATTCAATAAAATATTCAAAAAAGTTGTTCTTGAATTTTCTATTTTATTAGTTAACGATATTTATTGATTTTTTTGATAGCGTCACGTTTTGTTGGATAAGCATGTTGTTTGTTGACATCGTGGTTTTAGTCATATTTTGATTTCAGAGTGAAATTTAAATGTATAACAAACTTGCTTGCTGTATTTATCCTTTCTAAAGAAAAGAATGTCATTATTCCTACAATGTAGTGTCAATTTATGTGTTTTCATCCGTATTTTTAATATCGCACGCCTTGTTATTTACATACGCCATTTTTTTATTTATTTACATGGTCAGGTTACATAATATAGTCTCTGATCCATTCATACACTTTGCTAATAAGTCATATTTTCTTTACAATAGTTTATTTTTGTTAATAAAATAGACAAATTATAAAAATGAAACGATTAAAATTGATGGCTAAAAAATTTGTTATTATTAAATACCCGGATGTTTGGATAAGAGAATAGCATTAGGGTCATCGAGGTTATAAATAATATTTTCTTTTGAAAAGTTTATTTTTGTCAATGAAATAATGAATTGCAAGAATAAAATGATTATATAATAATGGGTTGTGGAATTTTTTTAAAAAGTTTCAACACGTGGTGTTTGCATTATCATGTAGTTCAACAGAAATATTGGTTCATTGTTTACATTTGTCAGTTATGAATCAGGACATCGACTGATTACATAATATAGTCTCTAATCCGTTCATATATATTTGGTTAATGAATAAATATTTTCTATTTACCGTTAATAGTTCATTTTTGGCAAGGAAATTGAAGAGTGAACAAATTAAAATAGATTGATGAAAATTTGCTAAAATTGAGTCATTTCGTATTCTGGTCATCGTGGGGGGTCGTGTAGCCTCGTGTAGATCAAAACAAAATGACAGCTGAAATATTTCATAATTAATACACTATTTCAATGCTGGAAATATTTATTTTTTTGGTATAATTCTTAACATAATCATAGATTCAAGCATTACAGCCAATAAACACAACTTTTCAGTGGAACATTTGTTTAAAAATAAACTATCATCACATGATTTCTGACTTGCCGATAATATTACAAATTAAGGATGTAGAGCTGAAAGATGAAAATAAAAAAACAACTTGGACATTTTTAGTTCTTTATTTCATAAATAAAAATCAGTATATCAATGATACCAATGCAAAACTTTTATTTACTCTAAGGCAAACAATGTAATGTCTTGAGAATCATGTTGTGTGATCAACCTGCATTATCTCCCCTTGCTGGAATTTCGATTATCGTATTACTGAATACTCCGCATAAATGGATATTATGCTCTGACATTTGCTCTATGCAAATAAGCGGATTTGACTGTATATGATATATATGAACTCTGACAATTAATTTCAAAATTTTTGGTCCATTATTAAAAAAGTTACCCATTAGGTCTCTGTGTTAATTATATTTTCAAAAGTGTAAAAATCTGGATGGAGGGAGTACAAATAGTGTAATAGCCAAGCCACAAAAACATAATAATAGACATGTGCTTTCAATGTATATTTCATTGCATCATATGACATATTACATTTAAATATCAAAAGGCTACTCATTAACTGACCATAGGTGATAGTCAATTGTTATTGATGTACTTTAATATTTAAATGTGCTATGTCACATGGTAGTCTGTTATTTGTACTCCCTCCATCCAGATTTTTACATTTTAGTAAATATAATTAACATAGAGACCTAATGGGTAACTTTTTTAATAATGGACCAAAAATTTTGAAATTAATTGTCAGTTCGTATATATCATATATTAACAAACATTTAGGAAAACAATTGTTGATTTGAAAACTGGATTTTTAACAATTTTTTTCTGAAGATTTATAGAAGTCAGACACATTTCTATATAATTTAGATGAAAAAGGGTCATGACCTAGAGATAAATTCCATTCATAAAAAATATCTGATAAGTTAACTTTGTAGGGCAATCTAAGCACACCAAATGTGAAAGATATCATATTTTAACTGAAGGATAAATAGGCAATGACACCAATCACACATTTCAATGACACTGTTTAAGTGAGAGATATTGGAAGTTTGAGGGAGTGATTGTTGCTCAATGCCAATTCAGCAATTTTTCAGCTATATCATGGCGAGAAGTTCATTTTCAATGAGATGATGATGAGATCGGCTGAGTTGGATTTTTATAGTGCTAGCTCAATGAAACAACAGTCTGCGGGTTCCGAGCCAACCCGTCTTTGCTCTTTTTCCTTAATGTTGCATTGTTAGCAGAGAAGCAACAAATACCAATTTTAGTCTTTGGCTTGACCCAACCAGGGCTCAAACCCACGATCTACCGTACTCGAGGTGAGCACACTAACCATTACGCCACACATGCAGTTGTGGAAGTTTGAAACACTGAAATATACTTACTTGGACCAGGAGAACGTGTAGGTGTTTTCAATCTTTGCAATCTTTTTTCCTCAAGTTCTTTTTGAATTTTGTATATTTTTTCTGCTAAAAGGTGGTAGTATTCTTCCTAAAATAGCAATTTGCATAAAAACAATAATACAAATCCATTTCTTTCTACTAAAAATTGATAGTGTTCTTCCTAATTTGCATACACAAATTGATAATATAAACTCTCAATATGATCCTTATACACTTGTGAATTCTCTGTAATAACATACATTATTTTCATGTTTTAGGTTCCATATCCAAAAATATATTTGAAAATTATTATTGTGACCCAAGAAAATGGCAACATCAACAATAATTAACTTCATAAATCAATGAATTTATATACACTCAGGTAGGCATTCCACTCATTTTCAAGCATGCAAAACAAAGCCATATTTTACTTTCACTTTGACATTTTCATTTTTGAAAATAAAGCAGCTCGGGAAAAAATGCAATTACAAAGGCAATTTGCATGGCTGCCATGGAATGCCCCCCCTACACTAGATGTGGACTTTGGTAACTAAAAATGGTAACTTTATTCTCCATAGTGTCAAACGTTTTGAACTTAACATTTCTGTGAAAATGAAATTTGGCTTTTCATCAAATAATGAGTGAATATCAAAGGAAATTCATAACGCAGAATATCAAAATAAAATAATAAATTTTGAATTAGGATGCCATTCATTCAAAATAAATATGAATGGAAACACTTTGCTTTGATAGTAAATGAAAGAAACGATTTTTGTCTCCTCACATTAACAGTATCCAGCTTATCTGATAAGACCCAAATCAACAGGCTTCCATTTCTAAATAGAAGCATGCAATCATACTATGATGTTGGGGGGTGTTTAATGTCACTTTCAACAATATTTCAGTTATATCGTGGCTGTTACTTTTATTGGTGGAGGAAACCACAGATGTCGCAAGTCACAGACAAACTTTATCACATAATTTTGTATCGAGTACACATCGCCATGTGCGTGATTCAAACTCATAACTTTAGGGGTGATAGGAACTAATTGCACAGGTGGTTGTAAATCAAACTTCCTTACAATCTGACCATGATGACCTCCTACTATGATGTTAACTTTACACTAAAAAAAAAACATTGAATCATCTTCATATAATAAAGACTTAATCAACACTTACTTAATAAACCACCAAAGAGTGACATATTTATTGAGATGTGAATTATGTCAAATGGAATACAACTCATTTTACGATAACATGCAAGTCTTTTAAAATGTTTTAATGCTAATGTTCAAGATTTTATATACATCAATATTCCTAAAGAATTTACCACTGGTTTTTTGTTGGGTTCATGTTGCTCAATCTTAGTTTTCTGCAGTCTTCACAATAACCCACTTGCCCGAAGCAAGTAAAACTGGATTCGGACAAGTGAAAAAGAATTTGTTTGAATAAATATAATTTTTTTTTCTTCTAAATTTGGTTTTAAGGCAAGTAGGTGAAAAATATTAAGGCAAAGATTGTTTCTGTGTAGTGTTTTGCAGACCATCTGTTTGCCTTTTTGTCCTTTTTCTTTTGGCCGTTGTATTGTCTGTCCTTCTTTGATTTACAACTTCTGATTACACCTTTGGTTTCTTCAAAACTGTTTATATAGTAATTACAATAAATTAAAAGTAGTCCAGTATGACTGTAATTCCATTAAAGTCTATAATAATACATACCCTACTATTGGCAGTGTCATACATATCACCTTCTACTTTCCTGGCATAGGCCACTAAATTTGTCATCCTTCTGTCCTTCAAGGCAGCAGGATCTGGGGTAGGAAAGATGGCTTGGACCCTGTCAAATGTTGATAATCTTAATGAAATAAATGGAAATACTGTCAGCACAATGATCACCAAACATTCAATCCCTCATTATTTTTTCCAAAAGTGTCTATTCACTTTTTTTCTAATTATAAATAATAAAATTTAACATTCTTTGGTGATCTTTGTGTCAAGAGTAACTCGGTACTTCTTACTTAAAACTTTTAAAGTTGTCTTTGTAAATAACATTAAAAATCAGGAATTAACTTTTCACTTATATTTATTGGATATAACTGAAGGGCACAATTGCAATGATTGGACATGTTAGTTCAACCCTTATTTCCTATCACCCAAATCTAATTATAATTAGATGATTGTTTTATCTTTTAATAAAATGTGATTCTTCTACCTCAATTTCAAACTTACAACTTGTGAACCAGATGGTTCCGAAGGTCTTGAGTTACACTTTGGTGCCATTCTTTTGTACCCCTTGCAGTTAGAGCCATATTTGGTGCTTGACTTGTTGTTGAACTTTCAATACTTGCTAAGTTTCCTAATGGATTATTTGTCCCACTTGACAAGCTTGGCAATGTGCTCGTTTGGTTTCCTGTAGCCATTGTACTTAATCCTGTTAAATAAAAACAGAAATATGGAAACATTCGGTGACTGTACTTCTTCCAATCCCTATCACATATAAAACAGTAGTAACAACTTAGGTGCATGTTATTTGACTTGCTATCAAGGGGAAGTAATAAAGCACTGATCTTTTTATTCTAGTTACTGTAACAAGGTGTCTGAAATAAATCTGGAAATACATTATATGTACATGTAGACCCCCTTTTTCCTAATCAGTTTCAACCTTCAATCTTATAATTAGTTCTACTTTCCAACATGAGTGATAAACCTATACTTTCTTATGTGTATATTGTAATACAGTTGTGAAAATTGCTGAATGTGAACTTCACTAAACTAACATGCACTGGAAAAAAAAATGCCATACCATAACATTACCACAAACAAGATGAACTGTGAGCTAATGCTCACTTACAAAAAAAATGTATGATACCCCTGCATATATGGTCAATGTGTATAAAAACCAACTAAGTCGACAAACAGGAAGTAGGAATCTGACGGGTCCAAAAATGCTTCCCGCGATATGGGGTACCTATATGAAGCTTGTGACCAAATATCAGATTTCTGCCATCAATAGTTGCTGAGAAAAATGTGACGAAAAATGTGCATATATGTTCAATGTGTATAAAAACCAACTAAGTCGGCAAACAGGAAGTAGGAATCTGACGGGTCCAAAAACGTTTCCAACAAAGATTTCTGCCATCAATAGTTGCTGAGAAAAATATCTTGGACGGACGGAAGGACAGACGTAAAACAGTATACCCCCTCCCCCTTTGGGGAGCGGGGGTATAAAAATTTCAGACATATCAGACGTAAAACAGTATACCCCCTCCCCCTTCGGGGAGCGGGGGTATAAAAATTTCAGAAATATAAGCTTTTAATTATACAGATTATATGAACACATACCTGGTGAGTTTGAACCTGGAGGTCTTATGCTCAAGCCACCTTGCTGATGACCAGACTGTTGACTTGGTGATCCAGTATATGGCAATCCTAAAGCAGCATAAGCCCTCTGCATCTGTATGTCAGAGACATTGGGAAGACTCTGGGTGGTGGTCACTGGTTGACTAGGGGCTGCAGGAGCGGCAGTAGCAGTTCCCGCAGGAGCTGGCAATACATTCCCTGCTACAATACAAATCAAGACAAGAGTCACTTTATCATACACTGAATTAACACCACTTGTAACCATCGGCTTTCAGCAATCAATGTCAAGTGAATGAAGAATAAATTAAATGAGTTAACACATGAAGCTACAATAAATAATAGATTTTTTTTAAATGTTTTATTCTTCTGTTATTATTTATATCAATTTTGCTTCTATGTCAAAAGTAGTATATTCTCTTAGTCTTAACCACAAGTCCATGTTGACTATAAGCAATCATAAATGCATTTCTAAAAGTTGTTAATTATTATCAATTCTGTAGTAATTTTTTCATGCCCTTACAAGTAATTCGGTTCAATGAGCTTTATAAAGAATTTCTCGTGCCTTTTTCTTTTGTCGAGAAATATTTCACACCTAACCAGTTCGAACTGGTTGGTGCGAATCTCATCCCATTCAAGTCTTAGTTGTTCATTAATTAAGTTAGTTCAGAAATATTTTATGTTCGGATGAGCAAAGTGAAGGAGAACATAAACCTACTTATCATCTTCTTAAAAGACATGATGGGAATGTCATTATTTAAAAAATAAAAAAAATCTTCACCTTTTTAAAAATAATATAGAAATATTGTATAGAATCCAAGTTGCAGATAAGCTGTTACTATAGTATAGTCAATCTTTGAGTGATACTTACGGACATTTGTAGCAGCTGTAGCACTACCAGGTCGTTTCTGATCTGAGGCATTCTTCAATGGAAGACATACTGGACAATCACTTCTTGTACAGTTTTTCCAGTGAGTTATAATTTGACGAGATGAAGCACAATGAGCAACTGTAAATATAAGTCAATTGAAGGTTTTATTCAAAGCTACTGATATAACAGTTTTTGCTTTAATTTTTTTCTCCTACTTGCCCAAATTGTCTTTCATAATTTTCACTTGTCCGAATCTAGTTTTACTTACCCCAGATTTCGGGCAAGTAGGTTAGCGCTAAGACTAGTGATGGGGAATCGGAAAATTTTCATAATCGATTATCGGCAATAATCGGAAGGGCATAATCGATTATTAATCGGAAAATAGTTAAGTCTTATCACAGCATTAATATATTTCAGTTATTGTTGTATATTGTAACTACTAAACTGAATATAACTTTTAATGTGTTTTCATGTGCCAAAAAACGACCAAGGTCCTATTATTTAAATGTCAAACTAAAGCCTACATTTAAAAGGTCATACACACAGAAGATTAAGAGAATGAAATCAATTTGTGATGCACGAAAAACATTGATATGCACATAAAACTTGAGTGTTTACTTGGCAATTCAAAAAAAATTTATCTTGCAGAAAAACATTGTCAAACATTTTTTTAAACACAGTGAACATGGTAAAACAAAATTCAAACAACATGAATTGGAAACCAAATTAGAAACAGACTAGAACCTAGCATTTTCAGTTTATGTCACCATATACATGTAAGCAATATTTCAGGAATCTACCAATATCAATTTTTTGGTTCAAAATCACAAGGAGGACAATGTTTTTTGGACTTAGCCTACACCTTTTTTTTATTAACTATTTGCAGGTCTCACCACACATAGTAAACACAGGGCGACTTGACTTGTTTCTCTTGACTTAAGGGCAAAGTGAGGGAAAAGCTGGGAGACTTCCGAAAATCGATCCAAATTTTAACATTTCTTTCCCCACTACCGCATGTTCCCTTACCTTTCACAAAACGAACATGCTGCACAATGATAATAAAAAGGATGCAATTAACGAGTTTGGAATAAAATATTCAACATCAAATCCTGTATTGGTCAAATTTCAGGAACGTGGGAGCTCCTTTTATATGAATATTGAAGAAAAAGCATGATTATTGGTGAGCCCGGTATTTGTCCATACAAACTCAATACTCTTTCAGATAATCCTGGTAAACTTAAATACATTATGACAAGTTTGTGATTCAAGCCGTTGTTTGCTTCAGCCATTTTGACTTTGCTTAACGTAATTTCGAATACGGATACCGGAAACGGAACCAAAAATCCGGAATTGGCGATGTCGGCGATTTTCGATTATTTATTTTGGAATCGATTATGAGCATCGTTGCCACTCAACCGACCGTTAATCGATCATCGGCGATAATCGTTCCATCACTAGCTAAGACGGTATAATTCATGCATCTGGCAAGTGATAGTTCATATGGTTCTTTACAATATGGCAGTGGCTGCGATCTTAAATTTCTGATTCATCAAATAAACATTCATGACAAATTAAGTTTCATTTGCCTCTGTCATTTCAGACTGAGAGTAGATGGAAAGGTGAAGTGTTTGAAGATTCTAGACAAGACTAGAAAAGATAACAACAGCTCATTAATATGCATAGTAAAGTAAAAAGAAGGTTTCCCACCTTCCAATACATCCTTTTCAAGGAAACGACATATGCTACATACCTTGACATGATTTTCCAGCATTACAAGTGGTCATATGGTTGAGAACATTCTTCATGGTTTTACAGTGTGGTAGTCCACATGTTTCTCCATTATTTTGTTGTCTTCGTTGACACTTGTGAGCATGTAAAAGTAGCACTAACTGTTGTTGGATAAGTTTTCGTTTGTCTGGATCAGCTGTAGGTGTCTGTTGACGATCCCCTGTGCCAGGCAAACCAGCACCTACCTGTCCACCCACTCCACCTAAAGTAGTTTGTTGAGAAGGATTCTGCTGAAGAAAAAAAGAACAAACTTTTCAATCTTCTTTACTAAAGATTTAATCTAACCAAAGGTTTTGAATGTAGGCACAACACACCTCACACAAAATATTTAAACCTGTAAGGGGTTTGACTAAAATACAAGCTTCTCAATTGTACCAGCTAAAGTTTTTTCATAGTTACAGGGCTCACCACACATAGTAAAAACAGGGCGACTTGACTTCTCTCTCAGTTGACTTAAGGGCGAAGTGAGGGAAAATCGATCCCGATTTTAACGTTTCTTTCCCCACTACCGCTTGTTCCCCTACCTTTCACAAAACGAAACTGTGGTTCACAACGATCTTAAAAAGGATGCAATTAACGAGTTTGGAATAAAATATTGAACATCAAGCCCTGTATGGGTCATATTTCAGAAACATGGGAGCTTCTTTTACATGAATATTGAAGAAAAAGTATGATTATTGAAAATTTAGACGACGTCTCAAAATAACAGGGCGACTGAAATTTCGCTTTTGGGCCGAGTTGGAGCGACTTCAGAGCCGTGAAGGCGACTTTGTCGCCCAAGTCGCCTGGTTTGGTGAGCCCTGTAGTTAGTTGGACTTGGCCCTTCGATAAATGAATCTGCTTGCCAGCACATGTTAAGTTTACTCCCGATGTTCTAAAATTACAAATATTTCTCCATTGTTTAAAACAAAATATATGGCATTTAGCAGAACAATGATACAGGCACATTAAACATGATCTATTCTATTTTCTTGGTAGTTCTAAACCATCCCCAACACATTGGTTGCCACAAATCAAATGAAAAGAGAGACATCCTTTCAAACTCTCCTCCTACCCGATTCAAGAACTGTTGATAAATGATTAGATACTTACAGATACCAAATTATTGGTGGGCATATTTGATGAAGTTATAAGTGCTGTCATAGATGGACTGTTAAATCCCACTGTTGATGTTGGTTGTCCCAATACTTTATTTTGTGCATTAAATCCAAATGGACTGTTAGCAACTTGACCATTCTGCTTTATAAAGAAAAGAAAAAAAGTCAAAATATGGTAAAATAGTTTCAAAGAACAAATTATTGTAAAAACATACAAAACGTTGATTAAATAAGATTTATGTAAAGGAAACAATCAGGTTTGTTACATTTTAAAATAATTTGTTTTCTGAAGTCAAACAGCCTCTAATAATAGCAAACACAGACATAAAGACAAATTAACTAACTATCTAATTTGTTTAAGAGGTATCTATTATGAACAATATTCTGATTCTCACGTAATCATTATCCAATTAAATGTTTGAGTTTTTTCTGACCATGTTTCACCCATTGCCTGATTCTTAAATGTAAGCGACTTCTAACAACTAACTAATCGTACTAACTAAAATTATTTTATTTCAAATTCAAACCAATAACAAACAAAAACAGCTATTTTTTGTAGGCATGACAATAGTGAACCAACATTTATACTTACATTAATGAGTTGTTGTTGATGATTTGGGACATTCTGTTGCAGTACAGGATTAACCATGTTCATACGAGCCTGCAAATTAGGGTTGCTCATATTACCAATCATACCAGGCTGTGACAGATTAGACAATTGTTGACCCATAGATGCTCCACGTCCTTGGCCACTAACGGCATACTGAGGTCCATTGGGCATTATTGGATTCCTCTGGTTATAGCCAGTCATACTACTACTTGGTATAGAACTAACATGGGATCCCATCACATTACTGCTCGGCATACTGTTATTACCTGTGTTTGTATTAGACAAAAAAGCAGCACTACTAGAAACAAAGTTTAAGTCGTTGCCAGCTGAAGCAGGCTTACCCACCATGTTGTTGTGTGGTGGAGATGATAAATTATTTGACAATGGACTTCTTATACTGTTCAGTGGGTTGTTCATTATGTTGGGACTTCTGCTTGGCACTGGACTTGACTGTGAAGGATTATTCTGTAATAAAGCCGACAACTGAACATGTTTGTGTGATGTATCTTTGTTACCATGGGCATTCTGAACATCACCATCTGTATTTCCATTGTTTTGGTAGTCACTCAATTCATCAGGCAGATCATTCACAATATCAAAGAGACTTTGACTATTGTAGTTGAAATCTGAAATACAAATGTGAAAATGTATACGTTTCTTCCGTTAAATATATATTTGCACAAAATAATGCTTGTGCTTCCTAATTTTGACATTTCATGTCATGGCGTAAGAGATATAAGGAATCTATCTAATAGAAGTGAGATTTAAATCACAAATACTTGCGATTCTCTTCTTTCAAAATCAAAAACCTTTCCATAAAATTGAGTTGGTGCAGAATTTTATCGTAATTCCATATGTTAATGTTGTTTAATATAATCAACCTAATCTTCCCAAATGCAAGTCACATTATTGATTTTTGTACAGTCTTTCGATGAGTTGAGATTAAGCTCCACTCCGACATGTATTGTAATCTTGATTCCAAACAAGCCAGACTGTGTTCTTACTCCTTAGTGATGTGTGCTTAGTGGAGAAGCAGTAAATAGCTTGACCTGACCAGGGTTTGAATCCACAATCTACCGCACACTAACCATTACAAGATGAATGTGGTTCATCACAAGTAATGTAAACAGTATATCTTTGATTATTAAATTAATAATGTTGGCGACAGGATTTGTGTAAATTTTCTAAAGCATAACTCAAAAGCAGTATACATTTTATGTAGGGGTGTAACAATACTCAGAAGTGCTGAAAATGTTCGATTTTTTTGTCATCATCCTCGGCTCGGTACGGTCGCAGTAACACTCTGTGAATGTAGGAAGATAAACAGAAAATAATAAAAAAATAGCAGCACCAAATTGTTTTGGTGATGAAAATAATAAGTTTTAATAACGTAAGACTAAAAGATTCATCTGCAAACTACTGATTTTACATATGGAAATACTTTGGATTTAACATTGTCAACATAAATGGAACTGAAATACAGACAAGATAACACTGTACGTAAAATATGTGTGAATGATGTGAGCTACAAGAACGGCAATAACAGCAACATGTCAACCTCAACGAAAACATAGGATTATCTGAAGTTCGAGAAGTTCCAGCGAACATGGAGAAACAGCTAAGGCTAAAATGAATCTGCAAATTTCAGTGACAAAGACTGGTCAGCCGAGTGACACTATGTTTGCGAAGGGTCCACTATCTTTCAACTCCCCTAGAGCACAGTTTATAACAAAAGCAATTGCAGGATTCATTGCAAAGAACATGCAGACTTGTTACCTTAAATAAAACAATACATTTCAAATATATAGACATATATGGAACAACTGTAAAGAAAACTTCATATGTATCGTATAGTTATGCCCCTAGTTATATATAAATTAGTACATTCTGGTTTGTTTATTGGAGCTCAGCCTCCATTTATTACTTATTACACAGAATGCACTGCTAAAACTCCAGATTCTTTGATTGGGACTTAGGCCAAAAAACAAAATATGGGAGTTTAAAAGTCTGCATTAATTTTTTTTTTACTATCGTCAAAACCGGAAATAGTCGTTCCCAGTTCCGGAATCTGATTCCGGCATTTCATTTTCGAAATTTCTGGTAAGCCGTCATTTGTTGAAGCTGCTTTATGACGAGTTTTTCTACCTTCTTTGCTCTTAATTTCGACAAAAAGCTAGCGGTTGAATAAATAAAACATTGCTGCTGATTAAACAACAAACATGGTTGTCCGAATTCTGTGCAAAAATTAGGGTTGATCGGGTGACCGTAAACACACAGGGATCTACACTAACAGTCGCCCAAGGTGACTTAAAATTGTATTGGGCGAGTGAAAACTCGATTACTTCTCGCCCAGGTGACGACTGAAAATTTTGGGAGCGATGTCAAGAATTGTTAATGTCCGCACCAGTTTTTAGACGTACCAAAATTGCGACTGGTTTCCGATTTTTATTTTACATATTTGGGTAATGGTATATCGAAATCAGTGGTGTCAGTAGAATTATCCCTGAGAAATGATTGTCGGTTTCCCCAAGTCAATTTTTTGCTGCCGGGTCGTTATCTTTTATTACTATTACTAATAAATACAATAAAATAAAATAAAATGAACACACCAGCCCTCTATTCTAACTCTAAGATAGGATATCGGTAAAATGATCATGATTTAAAACCTGTACGTGACGTACATTATGGATAAAATGGCCACCGGTGATGTGCCCAGTGGAACCGTTCTGACTATTTACAGAAATATACGCATTTATCAACGAAATATGAGTGATGCAATTTTATTGGCTTAGCAAAAGCCTTTATGATTTATTTTGTGACCTTCACGGGAAAGATACCAAAATACTGATTTGACAGAAACAAGAAAAAAACAAAAATTTTAACACAACACACTCCTTTATACCATTATAGGACCAAAAGTGAGACCAGGTGTACCATTGGTGGGAAGCATATTCTACATCCCATAAGACACATGTTTGTTCATTTTGAATTTGTGGTTTAACATCTCTTGAAGAAAAAAACCCTGCATGCAAGCCTGTCCTTAAAATTTTCCTATGGTAGGGGAAACCAACAATCAATTTTACATGGTCAAATGACAATGCATAATTGTTTGTTGGCAATATATTTCAACTATTTCAGAGCCTATGGCTAAGCAAACCACAACTGAAAATTAAAAGAATGAAAGTCATATTTCTAATTCTTTCAGATTTTGTTTTAATCATATTCATAAATACAGTATACAGTATAAGATTAAAATTGGTGATTAACTTTAAAACACATATAACATATATCCGCAACAGAATACCGAAGGAACAAGTTAAAGGAATTATTAAAAAAAACAAGAGTCCAAAAACAAGTCAAAATTGACTTGTCAAAATGGAGATATTGTTAAAATATCTGATTTACCATATCTGTAATCTACCTGAAAAAAAAGCTGGGCGCCTAAATTATTTGTTGGGCTCCTTGAAAATGAAAGTTAGGAGACCAGGTGGCGACCATGGTTCAAAAGTTAGTGTATACCCCTGACACACTTATTTTTGTTGTTGGCCTAATCTTGATTCCGAACAAGCCAGACTGTGTTCTTACTCCTTTAATAGTGATGTGTGCTTAGTGGAAAAGCAGTACATGTAAATACCAATTTCAAAGTCTTTGGCTTGACCTGACCAGGGTTTGAATCCACAATCTACCGCACTCAATGCAAACACACTAACCATTACAAGATGAATGTGGTTCATCACAAGTAATGTAAACCAGCGTTTTACGTTTGCGCTTTTTGGCATATCATTTCCGCTTTTTTATTTTTACGTTTGCTCTTTTTTTTAAATATACCATTTGCGCTTTTTTGATTTTTTACCATCACCATCGTGATCCATCTTGACTGGAATGATGGTACTTCCATCATGGTTGGTTTTAACCCGAGCTCTGCAATTTTTATTTGAAAATTTCCATGATGAATCTTGATTTCTTAAGACGGCATCCAGACAATAGACATATCCATCATGTAGTAAACATTTCTTTCCTCTGTTTCTGATATAATAAACTCCATAATCAAAATTAAAATATGAATAAAACCATTAAAACTTTTCTAAAAATGTCCCATCTGTCCAGGTTAATGAAATGAACAAAAAATATCAGCGCAAATGAAAATGGATTTTTCAGCGCAATTTATACCAGGTAATTTTCTTAAAATAGTACAAATGATATTTGCCCATGTGAACAGTATATCAACATTTGCAAAACATCTCATAAAAGGATTCTATATAGGTTGTGCACATAGCAGACTTGTTGATTTCCAAAACAACTGTTGATACCCTTTTGGAAATCATCTTCCCATATTTCATTAAGAGTGAGTGATTACTGCTTAAAACTAAGGGAGTAATTTTCAGCTATATCATGGCAAGAACAAATTATATTTTGATGAGACGATGTCAGCTTTGAACTAGACTAAGAAACTGCCTGATTTGGAATATTATGTGGCTCCACTCTGACATATTATGAATCTGAGCCAACCAGTCTTTGCTCTTATTCCTTAGTGATGCTTGCTTAGCGGAGAAACAACAAATACCATTTTATAGTCTATGGGTTGAACCTGTGATCTACCACACGAGCATGCTAACCATTACACAACCGATGCGGTTTATTCAATTAGAAGTGACAACATGATCTATCTGTACCGATATTGTACCGGAACAAATGCATTTTGCATCGTTGAACAGCATCTACTGATGTATTACTTTTTGTTTGTCATGCTCAATACGAAAGTATGTGCAAACTGCAATGCACTGAAACCTGCCATCAAAAGACAATTTTCCTTTTCTGTACACTAAAATTTTAAAGAATGATACACAATTCTCCAATTCTAATATGGTATTAAACCAATCTATCTTCTGAGGTATGAAAGTCCTAAGATTCACCGGCTTATGAATAGTTACATAAATAAAGATGAAATGAGATACAATAAGCAGGTATTACCTTAAACTGTTAAAAACTATTAGAAATTTTGCATCAACCTTGATATTTGAAACTATATCTTATCATGTGACCGAATGTAAAGGAGGAACAAAATGTTAACTGGTCTGTCATAAATTCATAATGCAAGTTTAAAGACTAGTTTTTCAAGTATTTTTTGCATCAATACTATCATACATAAGGAATTTATGATTTTAATATTAGATTCAGTACTATACCCACAAATTGCATATACTCAGGAACAAACTTCCAAGTCAATGCATTTCAAATACTGCTATATTGTTATTATTTACTTCACAATGCAGAAAAGTCCAGTGTTATATCAATAATAAATAAATGTGGTGTTAGGATTACAATAATTGTGTTTATTTCTGTCAATGCCGTTCAAGGAACAACCTTGGCAAAATTTTCGATGCTCATTATTTTATTATTTACATTTCGATGCGGATATGAAAACAGAAACAAGAACTAATGACATGCATAAGATTGTACATAAACTTTACCAATAATCAATTTAAACAATACATACCACCTCCATCCGAAGATGCAACACTCAATGTCGTTTTTTGACGCTTTGGTGCTGGTTGGCCATCATTTTCAAGCGAAGTGAACTGGTCGGCCATGATGGCAATTTGCTAATTTCAAAGTCTTTGGATATGCTGCAGACAACGCAAAAAATATCTAAAATACGTTACGATCCACAATCCAAAATACGATATATTGGAAATAAAGATTCCTTAAATAATGCAAATGAATCCATGATGTCATACAAAGTCTTAATTAAACGTTTTACATTACCAAATTATCAGTTTTCCATTTTGGTTTTTTCACAAAGCCGATACATTCCGGCGATTATCGTTTCACATGTTTGTAATCAAAATAAAACCAATAATTTCCAATAAATAATTATCCAGAAGAAAATGAGAATATAATCATTGTTCTGTCGATGTTAGATTGGTTCTCTTAACCTGATAAAGAGTCCCAAATTTCGACGGAAAATTCTAATTTCACCAACTTAAGATGGCGGCTGTTGATGAAAAGTTTTACGCTTGTCACAGAAAACTACGAACATTTCCGAAGTGGAAATTTCTTGACGAAAATGGTCACGTGGTATAGATTTAGGCAATGTGATTGGTTCACAATGACGCATCCGTATAATAACGGGTCATTAACGGACATAACGGAAATTAACGAATGTAAATTATGGGATGGATTGATAGGTGCTCGAAAAAATTATGGAAAATACAATTTTATTGCATCGCAGACCTTGAAATTTATAGTTAGATCTAAAGTTTTACATGAAATAGACAAATGAAATAAAAAAAAGTTTTTATTTAGAAGTTTTATGTAACAATGAATTATTTCTTGAATCTTTTTCACGTAAAACATCTTTTTCAATTAAAATCTAATTTTTATCTAATTTACGATATTCAGAAACCCATTTGTGCATTACTCCAAATTGAAACAATTCTGTATTAATTTTAATCAAGTTCAATAAATTGTATAGGGATGTTCGCCGTGATGTCACAGGCTTGAGAATTTGTACTTGTGTGGTTGGCAGGAAATCAAAATTTTCTATTGTCTTTCAATGAATGCTCAACTTTAAATTGTCATTATTATTTTGTTATTTACGATAATTTAATAATTCTTTCAGAAATGAAAATTATATAGCAATAATTAATTCACATCGAAGGTTTGATAAAAATATTCAGAATAAAAAGATTGGAAATTCGATCTTGTTTAATTTAGTTTTAAAGCGTAAAAATGCATTATTTCATATTAGAATTATGAATTCATCATATCAAAATTAAAAAATGTAAACTGACAGAAAAAATACGAATTTTCTTAAGTCTCTAAAACAATTAACAGAACAAACATTGGTTTGGAAATAAAAAAAGTTATAAAAGTTTAAAAATTGCGTACTTTCATGTCAATTACTTTATTGTTTTACTGCCAACCAATTATTTGTTTAATGACTTGCAAATTAGTGAATATTACATCACTAATGAGATTGGCGAACATTCCTTATAACTTTAATATTATATCACAAGTAGCAATAATTAATACATAAGTAACAACATATGTAAAGGTGGCCTATACACGAAAGAACACCGAGCAAGTCTTCGACGAGCGCATAATCCCGAGTACAATTCAATATTGTTCGAAAACTTAGGTCTGTGGATAACACACGTAGGATGACACTTTTCAGGAAATGAAGAATTTTTCTATTGTTACTTTTTTTTATATAGAATATTCTAGTAATAGAAAGAAACAACCAACAATTCAATTAAGTTTTTCTACTTTAATAAAAAATAACTAAAATTTCAAGTTTAATGACAATATACAATTATAAAATCAAATTTTATAAAGAGCGAGCATGAGCACAGAAGAATGTGAAATAAAACCGTGAATTTCACGATGAAAGAAAAACAATATTTATCCTAGTACGGAGTATATGTGCACGAAACAGGATGAGTAATTAACGGACCTGAAACACGAAAACATGTTGATAAACATGTCGATAAACGATAAAGTCTACAACTGGCCTGAATGCTCACAGTAGAATCCCTTGAATGTCCTTTTCCTTTCCAGAAGTAACTTTCGATTCCATTTCTTTGAAATTTAATTCTTATTAAATTATCCTTTGCTTCAAATCCACAAAATTTCCGTATTGTCCGTTGGAATTGTTTATTGCTCAAATCACTTGACTTCACTGAAATAAATATCCAAATGCAATACTATAATTTCCAGTTGTTTTATAAATCCCTAATTTCTAACTGACTTCTCTCAAATTTGTATACATATAGACCCTTATATAGGTATATAGAAACATCTAGCACATTCAGGGATAAGCTGTCTCTATAAGGTTCCAATATCAAAAAACGTGTAAACACATTTTTTTTTCTATTTTGCCAACCTGTTTGCACTGATCATGCAAACTGTCACAAATGGCCACGTATATTTCCACTTGTCGTAAACACTTTCCGGTCCCTTCCTCATTCATGACTTGTCACCGGGTTTGCAGCTGTAACACAACGGGTGTCACTAGTGGAGCAGGAACTGCTTACCCTTCAGGAGCACGTTAGTTCATCCCGGTTTTTAGTGGGCTTCGTGTTATTCGATCTTTACTTTTATGTGACCTGTTTTGTAGATCGTTGTTTGTCATTTTGTCCTTTTTCTTTCTACCATGTTGTTGTCTGTCCTTCGATTTACGTATTCTGATTACCCCTTTAGTATCTTCAAACTCTTCTTATCTCTGTCAGCAAACAATATTCTCCTGGAACTAAAAAATACATCAAATTTATAACATATACCCCCCCCCCCCTTTTCCCCTGAAGAAAAAGTTTGGATACAAACCATTTTTTACAATACATCTCTGTATAAATCCACAACAATCTTATCTAACTCTAGACAAAGCACCAGCTATGCCATTCTATTTGCCTTTGTTTAATAATCAGATTGTATTCTTGCAACATTAAACCCCATCTGGCCTATCTTTTGATTTTGATTTTTGATTTTATTAATAAATGTGAGGGGATTGTGATCGTACACACTTCTAATGCTCCCAAAACTTTATAATATTTGGCTTTCCAATATTTCGATTTTGAGTGTACCTGACGAGTTAAGGTTAATCCAGAAACTTCAATGGGCATAAAGGGTCTTTTAAAGGGATATTAAAGCTCATTTTTGGTAATTTTTTGTATCTCATGAAAACTTGCAATTGGTTCAATAAATGAAATTTATGAAACATTAACCCGGTTTTTATCAATGAAACTTTGTAAAAGTGACATAATTCATTGATAATTCTGTCATATCTTGCGGTCTTTGCCTTGAACTGAATTTTTGCTTCCTGGACAAAGATTCATTTCGACCATTTTAAGTGATATTTTAACGATATTAGGGATTATATGGGCGTGCAAAGTATTTTTGGATTGTTTTTACAATTAAATTGAAAAGAACAAATCTTCGTCACGAGTTGAACAAAATATATGTTAAAACGAGCTTTAATATCCCTTTAAAACGTTACATGCTATAGAACCTCTTACGAACATAGCATTCTGAAACAACGTGCCCCTTTTTCATACAATAGGAACAAAACGGTATTGATTTAAGATAATTCCCTTTTATTTATTTCAGGATGTTTGTAACCATTGTTATTTTTCTCCCAAGAACCTGATTATGTTTTATTAAAATGGTTATAAGAAGAGGACCTATTCTGAACATAGGAATTCAAATTTGGGACACTACCAGGATTTTAATTTTTCAAAGAAATTAATTTATGCGTCTGTGCATGCCCTTTGTCCTTAGTACTGGTTTCTGCTAAGCTGGAAACGTTATGTTTATCTAGGTTGTATTAATATTTGAATGAACGCATTGCTTAAATTTATCCATATTTTTAGTTACTTCTTTAGAAGTGAGCCACATTTCAAGCAAAGGCTCTTTTCCACGGGCAAATTCCACGTGAGTCTGATCACTACGGTTTTTTTTTAACAATACCTAAGCTTTTGCCGATAGGCCCCAGTCCTCGAAATTAACATTTGAATTTTCTGGTCCGAATCAAATTCTTTAATTTATTCATGTATATATATATATCTAAATAAATACTGAAGAATTGACTGGTCCGTACAAAGTTTTACTGGCCGGAGGTCATCGTGAGGACTGGACCTCCGGTACCAATTCAAATGCTTTCAAAATGTTGTTTTACTTCCTCGTAATTTAAACTTTTTTTTTTATAAACCAAGGGATCCATAAGGTCCAGTATTCATTAGACCAAACCAGACTTTTAGCAATTTTCTCAACATGAACAACATAATATTTGTCCATTTCTTTCTCCGAAAAGGGGGGGGGACAAATTTGTACTACTTCGGAACATCAAATATATTTTGTATTAAAGGTAACGTTGAAGGCTCTGTTTCCTCTTTTTTTTTAGTGCCTCAAACGCTTCCCTCATTGGATCTAATATAAATTTTTCTGCCGAGAATACAATTTTGATTGCTGGTTGCAATAAATAAATAAACCAGGAAAATATAGACATCTATAATATCTGTTTTTGTTCCACCAATATCCCGCGATTCCGGATGAGCCCCAAATTTCTGTTATGTAAAGTTTTCTTTCCTTCCTATAATACCGGTATTCTAGTAACAGAAATAAACATCCGACAATCAATTAAGTTTCTCTGCTCTAATAAAATTAAAAAAAAATACTTAATGGCAACATACAATTATAAAATCATATTTATAAAGTCTACAACTGGCCTGAATGATCACACTAAAATCCCTTGGAAGAAATGTCATTTACCTTTCCAGATGTAGTTCGATTCCTTTCCTGTGAACATCTCAAATATATTATCTCTCATGCACGAGATTCTTATCTCCAAAATTGAATATCGCCTCGATTTTTACAAATAGTTAACGCCACGATATAGCTGAAATATTTATAAGGTTGGCATCAATCAATCAATCAATCAATCAATCAATCAATCAATCAATCAATCAATCAATCAATCAATCAATCAATCAATCAATCAATCAATCAATCAATCAATCAATCAATCAATCAATACATCAATCAATACATCAATCAATCAATAAATCAATCAATCAATCAATCAATAAATAAATCAATCAATCAATCAATCAATCAATCGGTCGGTCGGTCGGTCGGTCGGTCCGTCCGTCCGTCCGTCCGTCCATTCATCCACCATCCATCCATCCATCCATCCATCCATCCATCCATCCATCCATCCATCCATCCATCCATCAATCAATCAATCAATAAATCAATCAATCAATCAATCAATCAATCAATCAATCAATCAATCAATCAATCAATCGACCAATCAATCGATCAATCAATCGGTCGGTCGGTCGGTCGGTCCGTCCGTCCGTCCGTCCGTCCATTCATCCATCCATCCATCCATCCATCCATCCATCCATCCATCCATCCATCAATCAATCAATCAATCAATCAATCAATCAATCAATCAATCAATCGATCGATCGATCAATCAATGGTTGTCTTGAGTGCAGAAACACACCCTACAACCTCAATTCCCAAAGGTAGAAATTTAGATAACTGATAATGTGCCCAAATGGAGCGTCATGTCTTCATGCGAACTGTTAATTCAATGAGTTAGCACTTTTAAAATTCAAGTCGGCTCGTCGTTCTAGGCTACAAAGCATGCATCATTATTTTCAATCATCTTACTTGTTCTCGGTTTTATACAACTGACAAACTGTTCTATTTTTGCTAAATACCACCCATTCAAAGAATATTTGACATCCACACGTGACAATAACGGGGATCACATAACATACCCCTTCTGAATACTGAAAGACCAATAAATATGAATGGATGGGTTTCAGGCGCGGGTGCATCATTTCATGTTATAAGGGGCGCACATTTTGTAGTTGATGAATCTAAGATCCTCAGTGTACCAATGCCAGCGTCCAACGGAGGCGATCCCTGTAAGCACTAACGAATTAGACATTCGAGGGGATAAATAGTAAATTGTAATTTCCAAACACTTAATTTTAATTCTGGTATACACTATATTTAAGATTATTCCAGCAACGTTTAATGCACACTATATTTTATATCTACATTTTTATTCTCAGCATTGTAATGATTAAAAAAAAACAGATTGGGAAAACTTGAAAACTTTTGAGTTTAACTCAACGTTCTGTAGGTTTTTAGCACAAAATAATGGATTTTTGCTATTTCCAGGCATCTAATTTGAATTCCAGAAAAGACTTGTTGTTTACACATCATTTATATTATTTTCCATAACAGATTCAGAAAATGAAAACAAAAATCTATCTGTATAACAATAACTTGACAGAATGGCAGAAAATCTAGCTGTATAATAATAATTTGACAGAATGGCAGAAAATCTAGCTGTATAACAATAATTTGGCAGAATGACAGAAAATCTAGCTGTATAACAATAATTTGGCAGAATGGCAGAAAATCTAGCTTTATAACAATAATTTGGCAGAATGGCAGAAAATCTAGCTGTATAACAATAATTTGACAGAATGGCAGAAAATCTAGATGTATAACAATAATTTGACAGAATGGCAATTAAATCGAGCTGTATAACAATAACTTGACAGAATGGCAGAAAATCTAGATGTATAACAATAATTTGACAGAATGGTAGAAAATCGAGCTGTATAACAATAATTTGACAGAATGACAGAAAATCTAGATGTATAACAATAATTTGACAGAATGACAGAAAATCTAGATGTATAACAATAATTTGACAGAAGGACAGAAAATCTAGCAGTATAACAATCATTTTACAGAATGGTAGAAAATCTAGATGTATAACAATAATTTGACAGAAGGACAGAAAATCTAGCTGTATAACAATAATTTGACAGAATGGCAGAAAATCTAGATGTATAACAATAATTTGGCAGAATGGCAGAAAATCGAGCTGTATAACAATAATTTTACAGAATGACAGAAAATCTAGATGTATAACAATAATTTGACAGAATGACAAAAACATTTAGATGTATAACAATAATTTGACAGAAGGACAGAAAATCTAGCAGTATAACAATCATTTTACAGAATGGTAGAACATCGAGCTGTATAACAATAATTTGACAGAATGACAGAAAATCTAGATGTATAACAATAATTTGACAGAATGACAAAAAATTTAGATGTATAACAATAATTTGACAGAAGGACAGAAAATCTAGCAGTATAACAATCATTTTTCAGAATGGTAGAAAATCTAGCTGTATAACAATAATTTGGCAGAATGACAGAAAATATAGATGTATAACAATAATTTGGCAGAATGACAGAAAATCTAGATGTATAACAATAATTTGACAGAATGACAGAAAATCTAGCTTTATAACAATAATTTGGCAGAATGACAGAAAATCTAGCTTTATAACAATAATTTGGCAGAATGGCAGAAAATCTAGCTGTATAACAATAATTTGACAGAATGGCAGACAATCTAGCTGTAAAATAATAATTTGACAGAATGGCAGAAAGACTAGCTGTATAACAATAATTTGACAGAATGGGAGAAATCTAGTAGTATAACAATCATTTTACAAATGGTAGAAAATCGAGCTGTATAACAATAATTTGACAGAATGGCAGAAAATCTATCTGTATAACAATAATTGGACAGAATGGCAGAAAATCTAGCTGTATAACAATAATTTGACAGAATGGCAGAAAATCTAGCTGTATAACAATAATTGGACAGAATGACAGAATATCTAGCTTTATAACAATAATTTGACAGAATGGCAGAAAATCTAGCTTTATAACAATAATTTGACAGAATGGCAGAAAATCTAGCTGTATAACAATAATTTGACAGAATGGCAGAAAATCTAGCTGTATAACAATAACTTGACAGAATGGCAGAAAATATAGCTGTATAACAATAATTTGGCAGAATGGCAGAAAATATAGCTGTATAACAATAATTTGACAGAATGGCAGAAATTCTAGCTGTATAACAATAATTTGACAGAATGACAGAATATCTAGCAGTATAACAATAATTTGACAGAATGGCAGAAAATCTGGCTGTATAACAATAATTTGACAGAATGGCAGAAAGTCTAGCTGTATAACAATAATTTGACAGGATGGTAGAAAATCTAGCTGTATAACAATTATTTGGCAGAATGGCAGAAAATCTAGATGTATAACAATAATTTGGCAGAATGGCAGAAATTCTAGCTGTATAACAATAATTTGACAGAATGGCAGAAAATCTAGCTGTATAATAATAATTTGACAGAATGGCAGAATATCTAACTGTATAATAATAATTTGACAGAATGGCAGAAAGCTTCTTTAAAGTTAGCAAAGTTTAATTAACAGTATGGTCAAATATCATGACACATAGAATCAAGGCTAACATGCGAAATTCACACGAACCATCAACACATCTTGATTAGAAGCTCACCAGGATTTGAGCTCTCTACAATTGTTTACTCAATGTACATATGTATGCCCAATTTATGCGGTTGTTGTCTCTTGTTCTGTTTTGTATGCAAAACGACTTGAACATTAGAACAATACATAATTTGTTGCCCTTGCTGGCCTTTTTACAATTACAAATTTAATAAAACAATTGATCTAATCACTGTTTCCTTTTCCATAATCATACTGAGGTTGATAACAGAGTGTGTCTCTGTGTGACATATATACAAATGTACTACATATTGTATGTTACTTTTTATTGATATCGATATCTTTGTATATCGTATAGAAGCAGATTAACCATGTCTACGTATGCCATTTATATAACACCAGGATTCGTTGTGTAATGTTCCTATAACTTGGCGGGTGTCGTATAAGAAGCAGGAACTGCTCAACCTTCGCGATCACATGGGTTCATTCCCGGTTTTAGACTGGGTCCGTGGTTGCTCATCTCATTAGTTCTCTGTATTGTGATTTTGCTTTGTTTGTCTTCATCCTGTGTCTTGTGTGCCCAATGGTACCAGTATCCTGGATTGTCCATTCTTGATTGCCCCTTCAGTTTTTTTTTCTAACGTTTATTTATCTGAGCACCTGGCGATACCTAGAGAATCTCTGGACTGTATTATATAGACACCATAGCAAGACAATGGAAATCTGAAGACCTAACTCTCAGATGAGAGCAAATATTTTCCTAGGTCTTGTGTGTGAGAGCAGATATCATGTCTTGAAGATGAGAGAAAAGATAATCATGTGTCTTGTGGATGAGAGGGTTAATCATGTCTTGAAGATAAGAGCAAAGATAATCCTAGGTCGTGTGGAAGAGAAACAAAATCGTGCCTTGAAGAGGAGAACAAAGATAATCCTAGGTCTTGTGGATGAGAGGCAAAATCGCGCCTTGAAGATAAGAGCAAATATAATCCTAGGTCGTGTGGAAGAGAGGCAAAATCGTGCCTTGAAGAGGAGAACAAGAATAATGTCATGTCTTGTAGACGAGAGCTAATATCTCGCCTACCCCTTTCTGATCGACAACGTCAATTTTTTATATTGGAGATTACCACTTGCAACACCCCCCCCCTTTCCGCACCCCGTAATAATAAAGGTAACTAATTGATGTTTTTGAATGAATTGAATTTGAATTTTAGTGTTTAACGCCACTTTCAGCAATATTTCAGCTATATCATGGCGACCAGTTTTAGTGGTGGAGGAAGCCGGAGTACCCGGAGAGAACCACCGACCCTGGGCAAGCAACTGGTAAACTTTATCACTTGCAGTTGCGAGTTTGTTTTTGATGTTTTCACACTAACTAATCTCGTCTCCCCAAGTTGAAATGTAGACATCTAATCAGGTCGAATGTCTGTAACAAACTTTATCATGGTACACTCAAGAGTCAAAAGACTGGAAAGCCATACAATTTCAAAGTATTCAGAGTCAAGCATATAAAAAAAGCATAAAGAAGAAAACAAGCATCTATCTCGGTTACCTGTACTCCAGAGACTGGTAACAATCATCGCATGTAATTCCTCAAATCACTCAATCTCTCACTTGCACCCCCTTTACTAATATGTTGCATCATTAAATTGGTGAAATAGTATATGTAGGGGTTTAGGGAATTTCATGCGGTGATTGTTACCGGCCCTGTTCCATACCCGGGGATGACCCTTAGCGTTAATATTGAACCTTAATTTTAATTGTATATTTGTATTTTATTGTGTTGTGTTACTGTGACTCTAGTTATTCAATGGGTTGTGTGAATCAGATGTTTGATTCTGAAAAATTATAAAGATCTGTTGGAGTACATAGAATCAAGGTTCCTCTTCTCGTGCAATAGCATTAAAACATTTGACTTCTCCACCATCTACAAAACTATTCTCCACCCAAAAATAAAAGACAGATTAAAATAATCTAATCCAAGTGTGTTTCATAAAAAAATGGCCAACGTAGATACCTTGTCTTAGGAAGGTCAAATCTTATTTTGTAAAAAACATCACTCTTATTCTGCCAGAATGTTCTCTGAAACTGATATCATCAAAATGATTGAGTTTAAGATTGACACCATATTTACTATGTTGGTGGGCGTGTTTTTAAACAGACAGTCGGCATTCATATGGGTACTAACTGTGCTCCCGATTTGTTTCTACGAGGCAGACTTCATACATGGGCATCTAAAAAAAATGAAAGCTAGCCCGACCCTTTAATTTCACGTTCCGATCTATAGATGATGTCCTTTCACTAAATACTAGTAATTGTAATTATGAAAAGAAAGTTTAAACAGTGATGGTCATCAACTCCACCAATATTATCAAAACGAACAATCACATTTCATCTTAAATGAACTCACTGAATACAAAAAAGACCACGACATATGATGTTGGAAATCCATGTCCTGTCTTAGGACAGGTACAAACATGTGGCGGAGTTGATCCGATATTCCAGAGCTAGTGAATCATATCATGATTTTCTTGATAGAAAGTTGCTGCTGACCAGGAATCTACTGAACGAATTAAATTGAAGAAGTCATCACTCGAGCGTTTTACTGTCGGCACCATAACCTTATTAACCGTTACGGAGTATCTGTGTCACAAATGCCCTCGGATATGTTTCGTTTGTCGCAATCACAATCCGGTCCCTTCCCCATTTATGACTTATCACAGGGTTTGCAACAGGAGTAACACGACGGGTGCCACATGTGGACCGGGAACTGCTTACCCTTCCGGAAAACCTGAGTTCGTATTGCTCAATCTTTAGTTTTCTATGTAGTGTATTTTAAATCATTGTAGGTCTTGTCATTTTTCTTTAAGCCATTGCATTGCCTATCCTTCGATTTTCGGCTTCTGATTGCCCCTTTGGTATATTCTGACTGCAGTGTAGATACCAAATTAATCAGGTGAACCCTTTTAAGTACATATACCAAACTTAACAACCAAATCCTCTTCAGTGCAGGTACAAACTAACCAAAAACCCCACTCTGGTGCAGATACCAAATTAAACAGTAAAACCCTTTTCAGTGCTGATATCAGACATAACAATCAAATCCTCCTCAGAACAGGTGCCAACTAACTACCAAACCCACTCCACTGCGGATACCAACAGTTAAACCCTTTTCAGTGCAGATAAACCCTCTTCGGTGTATAGATACCAAATTAACCAATCAAAGCCTTTTCAGTGTAGATACCAAATTAACCAATCAAAGCCTTTTCAGTGTAGATACCAAATTAACCAATCAAAGCCTTTTCAGTGTAGATACCAAATTAACCAATCAAAGCCTTTTCAGTGTAGATACCAAATTAACCAATCAAAGCCTTTTCATTGTACATACCAAATTAACCAATCAAAGCCTTTTCAGTGTAGATACCAAACTTAACCACCAAACATACTCTGGTACAGACACCAAAATAAGCCATCGAATCGTTTTCCGATTAGATACAAAACTTTAGATACGATAACGTAACCATCATTCCGCTTGTGCTCCATTTAGGGTTACGAATCGATCTCATTCAACGTATGGGAGCAAATTAAAATTTTCGTTCCGTGAATATTTCAACTTTCTTTTTGCATATCTTATTATTCCCAACAATTTTTAAGTAATGGTAATACGAAATAAGTGTTACAATCCCTGTTTCTATCTTCAAGACCGGTTTCGTATTTGAAAATTGTTACTTGTCCGCCATAACACCTTACGTAGACTCTCGCGATGGGCGGAGCCTATCCATATATGGAAACTGTTACTATGAAAAAGTCGATTTTACTTTAAAATTGATCCAAATAAGGATATCTCAAAAACGAGGCAAGTGCGCGTGAACTAGCAACTTGTAAACAAAATGTCGGACAGAAAGAAGATTTCATGCATTCAAATTTTCAGATGGATATAAGTCTACCATGGATTGCTGCAGCGATTATTTAACACCTCAAGGTTTACCTAAATATATTTATCTTTTACCGCCGTTAATTTTTCCAACCACTTACAACGGAATTAGGACAAAAAACCGCCCGGTGTGAATCACTCCGGGCGCTGCTCCCATAAGTTGAATGGGATCGATTCGTAACCCTAAATGGAGCACGAGCGGAATGAGGGTTACGTTATCGTATCTAACAAAACTTAACCTCCAAACCATCTCCAAATAGATACCAAGCTTACTACCAAATCCTCTTCAGTACAGATACAACTCTAAACAAAATCCTTTCCAGTGCAGATACCAAACTTAAACCACCAAATCCCTTTTAGTTCAGATACCTAATTTAACAATCAAAACCCATTCAGTGTAGATATGAATCCACTTCAATGCTGATACCAAACGTAACCATCAAACCCACTTCAGTGTAGATGTCAAAACATTGGTCAAGTTTTCTAACTTGTATGTTACCTTCCACAAAATACATGTAGGGCCAGGGTCAAGGTATTTAATGCCACTTTCAACAATATTTCAGTTATATCGTGCCGGTCAGTTTTATTTTGTGGAGGACACCGGAGTCCCCGGAGAAAACCACCGACCTGACAAACTTTATCACATAAAGTTGTATTAAGTACACCTTGCCAGAGTGAAATTCGAACTCACAACTTCAGCGGTGATAGGCACTGATTGCATAGGTAGTTGTAAATCCAACTACCATACGATTACGACTACATGTACATGGTCCCCAAGTATTTTTGTACATGTAAAAGGTAGGTAAGAAGAGTTTGAAGATACCAAAAGGGGCAATCAGAATCCCATTAAAAATAACAAAACATCAAGATTATTTTGTTTATTTCACTATACTCAATATAGCATTTTTAAAAGCTTCACAGCCCTACACACTCTACCCTAAAAACTGACACAAATAAATTACCTATATTATATGTATTCCTTAAAATAGGACAAATGGATATAGTATATAATTATGATCTAGCCTTTACATACCCAAATATTAAAAATAAATAGTAAATAATGACATGATAAACGCAGCAGATGTACACATTTACTGACTTACCAGTGTTGCTGTACGTCAAAAATATCAAAAATATTTAAACACAGCCAAAAAAAGTACTCAAAAATATTTAAACAGCCAAAAATGGTGCACACATTGACAAATTCACTAGTGTAGCTGTAAGCCAAAAATAGTTAATGGCCAAAAATGGTACACATATTGACAAATTCACCAGTGTAGCTCTAAGCCAAAATTATTTAATGGGCAAAAAGTGTAAATTATTTCATGGCCAAAATGGTACACATACTGACAAATTCACCAGTGTAGCTCTAAGCCAAATTTATTTAATTGCCAAAAAGTGTAAATTATTTCATGGCCAAATGGGTGCACACATTGCAAAATCATTAGTATAGTTCTAAGCCAAAATTATTTAATGGCAAAAAAGTGTAAATCATTCCATGGCCAAAATTGTACACATACTGACAAATTCACCAGTGTAGCCCTAAGCCAAAATTGTACACATACTGACAAATTCACCAGTGTAGCTCTAAGCCAAAATTGTACACATACTGACAAATTCATCAGTGTAGCTCTAAGCCAAATTTATTTAATGACCAGAAAGTGTAAATTATTTCATGGCCAAATTGTTGCACAACATTGCAAAATCATTAGTATAGTTCTAAGCCAAAATTATTTAATGGCAAAATAATGTAAATCATTCCATGGCCAAAATGGTACACATACTGACAAACTAATTAGTGTAGCTCTAAGCTAAAATAATACAATGGCCTAAATGGTGCACATATTGACAGACTCATCAGTATTGCCTCAAGTCAAAACTATGTAACAGCCCAAATGGTGGACATTGAGACCCATCAGTGTCTCTCTGGGCCAAAATTATTTAATTACCAAAAGTGTTAATATTTCATGGCCAAAATGGTGCACACATTGACAAATCATTAGTGTAGTTCTAAGCCGGGGCACACATAGACAGACTTATCAGTGTTGTTCTGAGCCGGGGCACACATAGACAGACTTATCAGTGTTGTTCTGAGCCAGGGCACACATAGACAGACTTATCAGTGTTGTTCTGAGCCAATATTATACCACAACCTTAATGACAAGAACAATGTGTGTATATAAAAGGTCATATACAGTGAAACTTCTCTTAAAAACATGATAATCTTGAGGCCGTAAATATTGGCTAGTTTTTTTAAACTGTCATACTCGTAATCTGATATCCCTTTAAAAAATATATCTGATCTTTTTTGAATCTGAAATGGCACAAATCATAAAAAAACAGCCAGAAAGGCGGACACATTGACAAACTTATTGTGTTGCTCGAAGCCAAAATGGTGCACATAGTAATGGCCTCATCAGTGTTGCCCTAAGCCAATATTGTTTAACAGCCAAAATGGTGGATAAGCTGACACCATCGGTGTTGCTGTAATGCAAAATTATATAACAGCCAAAATGGTGCACATAATGACAGCCTCATCCCTGTTGCATTCAGCCAAAATTATTTAAGGGCTAAAATTGGTGGACATGTTGACTGACTCATCAGTGTTGTTCTAAGCCTACATTATATAAAAGACTTAATGGCAAGAGCAATGTGTGTATATATATAATGGGATATATACACTGAAACTTCTGTTAAAAACATGATAATCTTGAGGCCATAAATATTAGCTAGTCTGATCTAAATCTGAAATGGCACAAATCATAAATGAGCAATGCACCATTATATACATATTATATAATAATGTTTGTGATGTGATACACAAGTATCCTCACACATAATACAGAGTAAAAATATCATAAATAATGACACAGAAACCCACAGATGACATCTTACAAGGCATTGAGACATACTGACACTATTTCACAAGACTTCGAGACCAACTGTCAATGATCAGATCTGACAAGACAAGAGGCCCACTGATGAGATTTGACAAGACAATGAGACCCACTGATGAGCTTTGACATGACAAGAGGCCCACTGATGAATTTGACAGGACAAGAGGCCCACTGATGAGATTTGACAAGACAAGAGGCCCACTGATGAGATTTGACAAAACAAGAGGCCCATTGATGAGATTTGACAAGACAAAAGACACATTGATGAGATTTGACAAAACAAGAGTCCCATTGATGAAATTTTACAAAACAAGAGGCCCATTGATGAGATTTGACACGACAAGAGGCCCATTGATGAGATTTGACATGACAAGAAGCCCACTGATGAGATTTGACACGATAATAGGCCCACTGATGAGATTTGACACGATAATAGGCCCACTGATGAGATTTGACACGATAATAGGCCCACTGATGAGATTTGACATGATAATAGGCTCACTGATGAGATTTGACATGATAATAGGCCCACTGATGAGATTTGACATGATAATAGGCCCACTGATGAGATTTGACACGATAATAGGCCCATTGATGAGATTTGACATGATAATAGGCCCACTGATGAGATTTGACATGATAATAGGCCCACTGATGAGATTTGACAAGGACCCACTGATGACAATAAAGAGTTTGATCAATAGAGATTTTTGTAATTTTCAACTTTTGAAAAATGTGACCTATTTTACCATGTATGTGCACTTGTGTAATATGTATGAAATTGTAAACAGACAATTACTACTCTTTATAAATAAATGTACAATTAAAAACACAATACACAAATTTATGTATACTTAACTCTTAACACTAATGAATATAGTAAATATATATGTAACCATTCAAATTCTCAATATTTAATATATGAAAATGTTTATAATATATAATGCATTTCTTATAAAGGCACATAAACTGCAAAAAAAATTATAGGTATTGAAAAATTAAAATATTTGAATAAAAGCATTAAGTCTACTACATGTATTTAAATAAAAACAATTTGTTTAGTACAGGTAAAATAGAGATTGTTAGTAATGTAACAGGTACGCTCCTCTTCTTGAGGTCATATGAGCGGTAGTAGGTTCATAACTACCTCTGCTAATGCAAATAGCGGAGATCTCCTTTAGCTCAGTTGGTTGAGAGATGGCTAACAATGCAAGATGTCCCGAGATCAAATCCCTTCATGGGACATTGCATTTTTCTGAGATAAAATATGCTCTACTGTTACATTGGCGTCCAACGTTACATTATATTTTCTCTAATTCTTGTACATTTTTTTTTTACAAATCTCAACCTGTTGATTATCAAATTGATAAACAACATAGTGCTGGGAACAAGTTGCATTCAATTTCCTGTCATACATTACACTTTTTGATATTTTGCATTGAAATCAAATCTAAAATCCATCTCTCATAAAAAACAATTCATGCATTTCCAAACTTTCAATAGTGAAGTCTGAGAGGAGGTTGTTTGCTTTGTTGATATTAGTTGCATTGTTGTTGATGATCACTGTTTATTTTTTTTGTGTCATAATGATGCCTATGCAATACAGGCTATGAAAAAAGTCAACATATAACATGATCATATGGCTAGTACAAATTCCATACAAAAAATTACAGCATAGGTCAAATCAATATTTTTTAAACGTTCAACCAGCTGTATGTATTAATGTCAAATACCATATTTGGCTGTGTACAGTGTGCATGGGTGCATAATATGCACCTGTTCCTTAGTCCTTTTGATAACTGACGTTATAATATAATAGATGGCATCAACTACCAGAATTTCTCAGTGAAATAAATCTAATATTTCATATCTGAAATAAAACCTAACCATTATTAGGTCGCAGTACATATTTTTTCAATTTCATTACAATTGCAAAATCTTGTTATATATGACAATATACATGTAGCTTGTTTTTAGCATTTCTCAAGTCAAAAAAAAAACTTGAAGAAATTGATCTAATAAAATGTATAACTAATTCTGATTTTCCATTATCAAAAATATTTCAACTGTGACCGAAAATGCTATATAACTCACTCATGTGCTCAGTGAATTTGTGTGTTATTGCGTAGTTTGGTCATATGTAAAATATTTGTTTGATAATTGAAAATCTGGTTTAGTTCATACTACATTGTATTTGTAATAGAAGATTGTAAACTTTTTGGTTTAGGTTTTGGTTTATGGTGTTTAATGCCACTTTCATCAATATTTCAGTTATATCATGGCGGTCAGTTTTGATATCTCATGTATAATACTCATCTTGCCTGGTTAAATAAATTTCTTAGCAACAAAAGTCAGTATTATACATGGTAAACTACGGTACAATCATTTTTTTTTTAGTATATGAATATTAAACAGTTCATTACAATAAAGACATAAATATATACATATTCATTACTTGTACAAGTGACATAAATATATACATATTCATTACTTGTACAAGTGACTTAAATATATACATATTCATTACTTGTACAAGTGACTTAAATATATACATATTTATTACTTGTACAAGTGACATAAATATATACATATTCATTACTTGTACAAGTGACAAAAATATATCCATATTCATAATGAAAAAAGGCATAATTATATACATATTCATTACTTGTACAAGTGACAAAAATATATACATATTCATAACAATAAAGACATAAATATATACATATTCATTACCTGTACATATATAAATAGAACAACATGCATGTACATCAAATTTAAAATTGAGTATTATGGCAAGCTTCCAGAAACAAGAATAAAATGATATTTCGTATGACGAGGGAACATTAGTGGTAGGTTTATGGTGTTTAACACCACTTTCAACAATATTTCAGTTATATATCGAGGTGGTCAGTTTTATTGGTGGAGCAAACCGGAGGACCTGGAGAAAACAAGCGACCTGTCATGAGTCACTGACAATTTTATCACATAAACATTAGATGTGTCCTCTTTCATAGATCCTTTATAACATGGAAGTTTTGCTTTATAATTCAGAGACATCTTCTCTCTATAAATAGAGATACCATATTTATTTGGTTTTATATGTGGTTTTAGGGCTTACATGTAAAAGAAGGAAAAATCCGGAGAAGACTTCATAAGTTTACAACTTGTGTCTTATCTATTTTGTCTTGTTTCGTATGACAATAAAATATGTTTAAAGTAAAGAAAAATTTTAATTTTAGGTTCAAAGTTCAATATAATGGTCACATGATATGAATATTACAAGTAGGATACTAACGTGAGAAATGTTCTTTGTTGTTTTTCTTTTTAACATGATTGGTTCATCATTCATTAGGTTTTATCAATATTTAAACTTGATTAGTTTATCATTCATTAAGTTTTATAAATAACTTGATCGTTTTTTTATTTTAGCAGATCGTGTGGTTTGTTTGTATACACGGTTAAAACTGTCATACATGTATGTATTACATATGTGTGAGAAAATAAAGAAAAAGTTTATTAAAATATTAGATTTTAAACAATAAACCAATATTTGTGTGTTTATATCTACAAGATGTCAATAAATGGTTTGGTTACAAGGGTTGATATAGTTTTTCCCTTCTCTTCATCTTTTGGTATTCTAATTTTTGGATCGAGCAACCCAGACGAAGTCAAATACTACCAAAAATGTAAATCTGTTGCTTTGATGTTTATTATTTATCCAGATATCTGCTTTGATGTTTATTATACATCCAGGTATTTGCTTTGATGTTTATTATTTATCCAGGTATTAGCTTTGATGTTTATTATTTATCCAGGTATTAGCTTTGATGTTTATTATACATCCAGGTATTTGCTTTGATGTTTATTATTTATCCAGGTATTAGCTTTGATGTTTATTATACATCCAGGTATTTGTTTTAATGTTTATTATTTATCCAGGTATTAGCTTTGATGTTTATTATTTATCCAGGTATTTGTTTTAATGTTTATTATTTATCCAGGTATTAGCTTTGATGTTTATTATACATCCAGTATACCTGTTATTTAAACTTTCATTGGTTAAAATTCGTTACTGTTTTTCTTTTGTGTCTAGAAGTCACAGTATTGGTCAAAGTTAGCAAAGAGGGCTTAAAAAATCAGTTCCGAGTGTCAACCATCATTTGTATAACTTTCCTCTTTTAAAGGGTTATGGTGTTTAATGCCACTTTCAACAATATTATCACTTTTAAATCTGGTATCATATTCATTAATAATAACAATTAAAATTCAATTATATTATGCAAGATAATGCCATACAAAATTAATAATGAGGGGTGGGGTGGTTTTTTCTTTCTTCAAACAGTCTTAATTCAAAGTGTGATGTAATAACTAATTCTGAAAGTGTTTATGATTTTTGTTTTAATGCATTAGGGGTTGAGTCAGAGACACAAATTTATGTTATCTATTTTGCATGGCTTAATAAAAATAACTATGGCAACATTTATAAAATCAAAAATAATATACATATTAACAATGTCCTCAAATCACCCCAGCATGTGTCAAGCTGGACAAGCTCGTGTCAAGCTGGAAGACACAACACACCATTCCTTATATTATGTATTGAAAGAAAAAATTCAGCAGTTTAAAGCTAATCATCACTCTCTTTATTATTACTAATTAGAAAAAAAAACTGTAACACTTTCTCACTACAAAATTATATACATAAAAATAAAATAATATAATTTTATCGAAAATCATGAAATAGAAAAAAAAAACAGGAAAAAGAGCACATATTTTTTTTACTCAAAAGTACATAACTCTGTAAATGTTTTTTTCAGACTCAAAGGTATATAACTCTGTAAAGGTTTTTTTCGATTCAAAGGTACGTAACTCTGTAAAGGTTTTTTTCAGACTAAAAGGTATATAACTATGTAAAGATTGTTTTCAGACTCAAAGGTAAGTAACTCTGTAAAGGTTTTATTTTCAGACTCAAAGGTACATAACTATGTAAAGGTTTTTTTTTCAGACTCAAAGATACAAACATGTACATAACTATGCAAAGGGTTTTTTTTCAGACTCAAAGGTACATAACTATGTAAAGGTGTTTTTTTTTCAGACACAAAAGTACATAACTATGCAAAGGTTTTTTTTTCAGACTCAAAGGTATGTACATGTAACTATGTAAAGGTGTTTTTTTCAGATTCAAAGGTACGTAACTCTGTAAATGTTCCAGGGCTCCTTTTAAAAATTACAAAATGATCTGCTGTTTGTCATAAGTATCAATCAAATTAAATAATAATGACATTAATTAAAATAAAACTCAAATTTGATAAATGTCAATACATATACTGGTTAAGAAGATATGATGCTGGGCCAGAGTGGAAGTTAAGGTTAAGAAGATATGACTCTGGGCCAGAGTGGAAGTTAAGGTTAAGAAGATATGATGCTGGGCCAGAGTGGAAGTTAAGGTTAAGAAGATATGACGCTGGGCCAGAGTGGAAGTTAAGGTTAAGAAGATATGACGCTGGGCCAGAGTGGAAGTTAAGGTTAAGAAGATATGACGCTGGGCCATAGTGGAAGTTAAGGTTAAGAAGATATGACGCTGGGCCAGAGTGGAAGTTAAGGTTAAGAAGATATGACGCTGGGCCAGAGTGGAACTTAAGGTTAAGAAGATATGACGCTGGGCCAGAGTGGAAGTTAAGGTTAAGAAGATATGACGCTGGGCCAGAGTGGAAGTTAAGGTTAAGAAGATATGACGCTGGCCCAGAGTGGAAGTTAAGGTTAAGAAGATATGACGCTGGGCCAGAGTGGAAGTTAAGGTTAAGGTTGGTTACAACTTTTACTTCTGACCTCAAGCTTAATAATGTAAACATGGATTCCGTCCCCGATATCTATCTCATGTGTTTAGGTTTTTAGACATTTGCCCGAAACCAGAGGTTTCCTGATAAAAGGGGTGGCCTTTGGTGGGAATTGCCTTTATAAAAGGGGGATTACCATTATTTGAATGAATATGAGGAAGAAACATGATATCTAGGAGACAGTCTAAATAAGTATTACATGAATGCTCCATTAATCATTGACTATGGTATTCTTGATAAAAAAAATGACTTAAATCTTTTTTTTTATAGCAATCAACATGATTACTTTAAAATTAATCCTGTTGGGACTTCATGATATTTTTTTTCCAATTTTCACTTAAAAAACAAATTTAGTACTTAATTCTTTTAAAGAAAGGTTGAACCAATCAAATTGGAGCATAATTAAAAAAAAAGGTTATAAAATGTGTACGCTTAAAAAAATTGTCAACAAATATCCCTAAGATTAAAATATTCTTGGTTTTGATTCATAAAAAGATAAAACTGTTAATATCTTGGTTTCCTTATTGATAGCAGTATCAATTCTTAATAAATGTAAAACAGAGGTTAAAACATGATGAGGGTTATGGTGTTTAACACCACTCTCAACTAAAACATGACAATTTGTCTTTTCTATACTATAAAATACACGATCATATCCAATGTCAATCATGCTACATTTCACTATTAAAATCATGTGACAATATAGGAGGTGGAGTTATGGTGGAATGATACAATGTGGATTGGATATATACGTTGTAGATATGACACAATATTATCCACCACTTTTACTCCCAATGAGTTCCTTCTTTCTTCTTGACTAAGAGAGAGACTTTCATTTCTCCTTTTCCTTTCACTTGAATAGATCCCCTTCCTTCAAATTCAAAAAAATCTCCTAAAACATCGATGGTTTTGGATGGAACCTGAATTCTACCCATCACTCCTGTTGAATACATTCGACTTGAAATATTGACAGTATCACCCCAAATATCGTACAAAAGTTTAGTCGTACCGATAACACCAGATGTCACTTCTCCAAAATTGTATCCAATATTGAGGATAAAATCAAAATTAAATATACTATCATTGAACCGTCCAACAACAGCCTGCATTTCTATACAGAAGTCCATCATGGCCAACAAGTGGGCATATGGATGTTTGTTTTGAGCTCGGCTGAAATCATTCAAACCAGAGGCTGCCATGAATGTACTAGTAATAGTCTTGATTTTTTCTACATCCTTGAAGCGTTTGTCATCTAGGAGATCTTCATAATCACTGACAAGCTCATTTAAAACTCTGAGATATTCTCTTCCCCCCTGATAAGACTCATCATAAAATTCATTAAAATTAACAATGGTAGCAAATATAACGCCAACGTCTTTATGATTTTTAGAGAATTTGGATGTAGTTTTCAGCTGCTCAGAGACGTGCTGAGGAATAATATTGTGAAGCAGCCAATCAGCTTGTTCCTTATTCTCTTTCATCTGCTGCTTTGCTTTAGCAGCACCTGCATCTCCATGGAAACTAACACGATAACTAATCTCAAATTCCCGATTCAGGAACCAAATCAGAACAAATAAAAGCAAAATGTCTAGAATGAGTTCATAGATAAGTTTATGGTGACCAGAGAAAAGGTGATCTGTCGCATCGTCCATCTGGTCACTACCGTACGGTGTTTGGGTAGAATTGTCAGTCGTATTAACGGCAACAGATATGGTTGTATTATTATCTGGTATATAACATAAAACTATTCCTAGTAATGCCAGTAGAGCAGTGCCAGCAAGTGCTGCTAAAACAGACTTCATCCAGGAGCTTAACATTGTAAAGTTACAATAATGTAACATCGCCATGACAATACAATAACAAAAAAATCTATCCTGTAGCATTTCACTGAGAACTAGTTCACACGACATATTAGAATATACAGCTATGACAGGTATACTGGCTAAAACTGCGCCTACTAAATTGCGGAAGTACCATCCCGACAGAAAATGTACGCAATTTGGACAATCGTCTACTTTCTTCTCGTGGCATTTAATATCGGTAAAAGTATGCACTAGAGCCATCACTTCAATGAACAAAGATATAATAAATACTATAATCCACGGTACAAGTTTATCAAATATAATAAAACAACATAAAGATATTAGAGAAAATATAATAAATGAGACAACTGTTTCCAGCAGAGCGTGGTACCTTGGTGAGGAAATGGTATTTTGGGACTGTAAATCTTCATGATATCTGTTCCTGTATTCGTGTTCCAGGTCGGGTTTGAGAAAACTTAACGTAATTTGATTAATCGGGGGACGATAGAATAATTCCTTGTTTTTAATATCCTCATGTAAACATTTAATGGTCTCTCGGTCTGTCTGTCTGTGTAAATCTCTTAAATGTGACCAAGGGACGTTCATTGGAATCATTGCTGGATCACGATCACGATCATCTGAAAAATAAGAAAGAAGTCATTCATAATCTGTCAAATGCTTTTTTCTATTGATTAAATACTGGAATTCACTTGACTGGAATGTAGATGTTATTTGTAAAGAGTAATAATTTGGCTGCTGGAAAATATATAGTGTATATTAGTAAGAAACGATATGGATGTAAATGAACATCAGGGGCTATCTAACATTACACTTAATACACAAATTAAAGTAACTGCTGTTCCACATTTCACAGTCACAGTAGGGTCTTAAACAATGGAGCATGAAAATCAATGAATCATTTGTAATTTATTTCCCTCATGACCCTGCCTCTTGTGATAATTAAAAAAATATCTAAATATAACTGCCAGAAAGTAATCACTCTTAAAAATATAAGACTACTCCATGAGCGAGAATCGTAGGTTATAAGTACAATGTACAAACTAGATGCGTCGGAACGACACGAATGTCCCCGCCATGAATATCAAGGAGGCTCGCAAATGTTTCACCCTTTTTTAAAGTGGTGACACTAAATATCTGGTCAAATTTCAAAGCCCAATGGCTTTAAGTTGGTCAAAAATCATTCAACCGGAACGAATTTCAAATTTGATCTGTAACTTTTGATTATATACTCTCATACCAAAAATCAAGTCAATATCTCAAACCATAGTGAAATAAAGTGGTGACAACTAAATATTTGGCCAAATTTCAAAGTCCAAGGCCCATAATTCGGCCAAAAATCATTGGACTGGAATGAAACGTAAACTTGATCTGTAACTTATCATTATACACCCACATACCATATATCAAATCAATATCTCAAAGCATAGCGAAAAAAAGTGGTGACAACTGTTTTATTTCGGAATTGCGGAATGACGGACATGAGTAACACTATATGTCCCGGCCACTTAGTGGCAGGGACATAAAAATGTAGTCTGTAATATTTCAATAACAATAAGTTGAACCTCATCCCAATATGCCCCCAAAATCTATAAGATTCCAATCATATTGGATTATCAAGAATAAAAAGAAAAACAAAAAATATCATAGTTGGAACAATTCCAATATTAAAGAAAGAGTAAAATTGATACCCCTAACACACAAATACATGACAGCTCACTTTCCTGGCTTGGCACAGACAATTCAATAAAAAGAACGGACAAAAGGAAAAACTATGTGTTCATACTATTGCATGCAGGGCATAAAAATCAGGCTTAAACTAGTTTTATGTTCCTAAACCTTCCCTATTAGTAAATATGATACAAATGAAACATACTGGTAATGAAACTACTCCATGTCCAATCAAGAATTAAGAGGACCAAACAATCTATTTATAGTACATATCACCTAGACCTTTATCAATGGGGACCAAATTCTACCTTGAAAGGTTAATGTAAACAAAGTGCATCTAACGATTTGGTAATCTCAGGGCCCATTATCATATGGTTCCTGGTTCTACTATATCATTGAATAAATAACATTATTAAAGTTATTTGCACCTTTTACAGATGCTTTGTTAGGCTTCTTTTGATTGGATACTTCATAACTGTCATGTGACTTGGGATGTGTTGCTTGGTTACAGTTCGTGTCAATAATAATCTTACTATGGTGTACTAATAAATTCTTTCCACCTGTGCAAAAAGTAGTAAAAAATAATTATCAAATTTTCTTGATTATATAGGTCGAATAAGAATATAGGTACTTAAAATGTTTTTAAAGTAAACAATTACAACTAATAGACAGAAAAATAATATAAAAAAAAAAGAAATTGAAAACTACATTTTTGAAATCTTTTAAAATATGTCTATATGAAAATTTTGTCATGCTGAAAATGACATTCATGTTGTACATCAATGTTGATATTGCAATATTAAATTTTCTAAAACATAAGATTAAAACAAAACAGAAAAAACATTTATTATAATTATATTAATTTAAATAATTTGCATAAAATTCTGAAGATAAAGAAATGCCAGATCAAGATTCATGAAACTGTAATTAGCAATTTGAAAAATATACTTAAGATTCAAACTACAGGCTCAGCTAGTATATATCAATTTTATAAACTGGTTGACTATGAAAAAACAAATACCCCTCCACTCCTCCCCCCCCTCAAACAAAAATGGAAGTCATCTAATGTTTACTGTTATAAAAGAGCAACAATATTTTTGAAAATGATCATGTGTATACAGTATGGGTTCTGTCATTCCTAGCCTATAGCATAGTTTGAGTTAGCCTACAAGAAAGAACTCCTAGCCTACAACAAAGTCTAGTTTAGTCTACCCGGTACATGAAACATAACTCCTAGCCTACAGTGAAGATAGATTAAGCCTACAGTGAAGATAGATTAAGCCTACACAAATAGGACATGGATGCCCCTACTTCTAGCTAATGTAAACATTGGATTAACTCCAGAGTGGAAAAAGTGGTCAAGTCTGAAATCAAATTTGGTCTTCCTTTAATGGTCACTGACCTTGAGAATAAATTTTGGCAATCTGTGTAAATGGAGTTTTCTCCCCTTTCATGTCATCTGTATCTAAACTTATTTCTATAAATATCAGGAGATTCATAAACTCTCAAGTCTGGCAAACCCCTCATCATTTTCTACAAAATTGTTTTTTATTTCGTTTTCTATACCGTATAATACAATAACAGAGTTAAAAGTTTGTAATCACGTCCAAATAAACATTATGATGCGAGTGTGAACACACTATTTTTGTATTAAATTCTTTTTATACTTTAAATGTTATTAGCAAATAAATATATAAAACTATTGATTGTTTTGCAAGAACAGATTTCTCAGAGCAATATCACATCGAAGGTCAATCCTAAGGTGCAAGATGTTATGAGAAATTCATTTGGAGCAAAGCATATCAACAACAGTATATTTATTCGAGGATTTGGCAAGGTAACGTCAATATAAAGTCACATTACGAAACAGTGATAATAATATGTTTGTATCACGTTTGTTGCTTGATAATAAAAGTGATTGTGTATAAAGATCAAAAGGAAAATTTACAAATCATTGATAAACTAGAAAATTGAATGCCCCGTCTCAACCTTATCCACCTCACCCCCAATTCCAATTTACTACCTTAACTTTTGGCTTGGTTCTGAGGAATGTGTAGGGGTATAATGCAAAGAAAATGTCTTGAAGAGCTCAAATGGATTTTCAATATAACTTAATTTGAAGGAATGGTATATTATTCGGGTATGATGTAGAAAACTTATGTATAGACTTTAAAAGGGGTTTGTGTCTTAGTTTGTGTCTGTAAGACACATACAATGCCCCCGCAGTTATAATTGCAAAAGGGTAAACCAATGTTTTGCTTATTCAGCATCAAGCAGAAATGACTGAAATAAATGAATCTGTACCTAACAATGTGATGTTCGATTGATTGATTGATTGATTGAATGGGGTTTAACGCCATTTTCAGCCATATCGTGGCAGTCAGTTTTAGTGGCGGAGTGCCTGGAGGGAGCCGCAAGTATAAGGAGCGTTGTTTACACGTCAACAGGTTTCAGTGGCTAAGTTCATATCAGCATAATTTTGTAAAAAAATTGTTGAAAATCAAAATCCATATAATATGCACACCTTGAGTGTTGGTACTAACTGTCTACAAAATATAAAAGGTCTAGTTCAAAAACTGTAGGAGTTAGCCAGACAAACCATATATCCTATATCGATTTAGCAAAATCTGTCCAAGTTCATGCATCCATAATTTTGTAAAAAATTGTTGAAAGTCAAAATCCATAAAATATGCACACCTTCATTGTAAGTACTAACTGTCTACAAAATATAAAAGGTCTAGCTCAAAAACTGTAGGAGGAGTTAGCCGGACAAACCATATATCCTATATGGGGGCATAAATGAAAAGTCCAACTACCTGTCATTTTGAGAATATTTGATGAAAATCAAAATCCTGTGGACATGCACACCTTCATGATGTGTATAAATATCCTACAAAATATTAAAGCTGTAGCTCCAAAACTGTAGGAGGAGATAGCCGGACAAACCATGTATTTATATCCGGACAGACAAACAAAATGACTAAGTCCAGCTACCTGTCATTTTGAGCATATTTGATGAAAATCAAAATCCTGTGCACATGCACACATACCTCCATTATGTGTATAAACATCCTACAAAATATTAAAGCTGTAACTCCAAAACTGTAGGAGGAGTTAGCGGGACAAACTATGCATACTATAGTGTGACGAACGGACGGACAGATGGACAGGAGTAAAACAATATGCCCCCCGACCAATAGTCGCGGGGGCATAACAATCTTATTAACATCCTCCTCCACATAAATTATCACAATTCATATCTTTATTTCAATACTAATAAAGTCGGCAATTTTTTTATATTTAAAGACCAGTGGTCGATTTCACAAAAAGTCGTAAGTCTAAGATTAATCGTAAGTGTTATCGTAAGTGTGATTTCCAAGCTTTTGATTGGTTGAAATTCACACTTACGACTGATCTTAGACTTACGACTTTTTGTGAAATCGACCCCTGCTATTTAAATGGAATAGCATTTTATTCATGTACAATATCTTATTTTGTTTCAAAAAAGTGTTGGAAAATATTACAAACCAATTTTTTTTCATTCATTTCTTAAAACGTCAACTGGAACAATAAAAAAAAAATTGAGTGGTCTCCCTTACACTTGACTTGCAAAAACAGGTCAAATAACAAGATCAAGCTCTAGAAACACATGTAACAGTGAAACACCACAAACAGCACTAGAAGTACCAACATGACCAAAATCAGAATAATTGATTTTATTTAAAACACTTTCAAATGGAAAATATAGGGTTTGAGGTTAGGGTTATGGTGTTTGATGCCACTTTCAACACTAGTATTACTGAGCACATCTGTCCAACCTATTTCCATAACCAAAACATTACCGATTGTTCCGACCAAAAATGAAAGGGACCCTCCTCTATTACCCAGCCAATGATTATTTAGTAAAGTTTCACCAGATTCCATCATACATTACTAAAATTTTCCTATGACATTGTATAAAATATAAGGCCCCTAACTCTGGAACAATAAAAGTGAATTCAATATCATCAAAAATGAAAGAGACCCTTCTCTCTTCACGAGTAAACTACTGCTCAAATTTCAAAATATTCTGAGAAACACTACTCNCTACCTGTCATTTTGAGAATATTTGATGAAAATCAAAATCCTGTGGACATGCACACCTTCATGATGTGTATAAATATCCTACAAAATATTAAAGCTGTAGCTCCAAAACTGTAGGAGGAGATAGCCGGACAAACCATGTATTTATATCCGGACAGACAAACAAAATGACTAAGTCCAGCTACCTGTCATTTTGAGAATATTTGATGAAAATCAAAATCCTGTGCACACGCACACATACCTCCATTATTTTCCGTCATATCAAGCCCAATAACTATGGAACGGCAAAAGTGAAAATCATCAAAAATGAAAGGGATCCTCCTCTCTTCACCAGTAAACAGCTGATAAAATTTTTAAAGATTCTAAGAAAAACAACTCAAGTTATCGTACGGCATAGGATTTGTCTACCGACGGACGGATATGGGGAAACCAGTATACCCCTCTACAACATCGTTGTGGGGGGGTATAAATATACTTCAGTTATATTGCTTTAGTTGTGGAGGAAACAAGAGTACCCAAAGAAAACCACTGACCTGCCGAAAGTCACTGACAAACTTTATCACATAATGTTGTATCAAGTACACCTTGCCTGAGGAAATTTTTGTAACCAAACAAAAAAAACAACTTGAATTTAACTTTGCATTAAGTACACATAACATTCTTATAAAGAATATTATGAATAAAATAAAATTAAAATTAAAAAAAAAAGGAGATAACTATGGAAATTTATTTTCAAATGGTTTGTATGTTTAATTGCTTCAACAACAAGGAACTCTCTAAATGATATATTTATCAACAGCAGATCAAATCATCAGTTATCATCAGTTTACCGGTGTGAACTACTCAACATTTGTTAAAAAATTATCAACAATGAATTCACCTTAGTATAATAAACAAACCGACATTAAATGCCTTGACAATTTAAGCCATTAGAACATTCCAACTTGCTCATGACCATTGTATCAGAACAAGTTCAATCCAACTTGTTCATGAACACTTCATCATGTATTGTGAACATGCATTCATCACCCGTCAATGCAAGACTTAACAGACAAGAATAGTTTTTTCCTCATACAAATAAAAGATTTGAATATCTTTCACTCATGTATAGTTCAAGATATATAGGGTCTAACACCGGGAGAGGTGCAAGATAGTAAAATCTGTGACACCAGAGGGTAAGATTTAAATCGTATCGGACAAGGCTTGTCCGAGTCCGATACGATTTAAATCTTACCCGAGGGTGTCACAAATTTTACTATCTTGCACCTATTACGGTGTTTGACTCTTTTTCTCACCCATTTCTACCGTGTCAATGTTTGTTTACTTTTTGTGCAGTTTAGCGCATTCATTTGCGAACCGTATCACAGGACCAAAATGCCACGTAATAAAATAAAACAAGATTATCATTTTACAACTTTAAAGAGGTTCAAAATAATAAAGTTAACAAACTTGTGATAGATTCTACAATAACAAAATCTTGCACCTTTTACAATGTTTGCCTCTTTTTCTCATCTCTTTCTATCGTGTCAATATTTGTTTACGTTGAGAAAATATAGAGTGCTCTCCCTTGTTACGTAGCTAAGGTAAATAAAAAATATTACCTCCCTTTGACCAACGTCAAAAACAATTTGTTTACCGACACTTATCGCTGTTGTAGTAGCATTTATAATATATTTATAAAATACATTGTATTTTATTTTTGAAATACATTTAAAATATTGCCAAAACACTATAAATCGACAATATAATTCAACAATGGAAAACAATTTTGCGGAAAAAACGGCGTGTAGCTTGTCTTATCCTGGAGCCGGGGTAAGATAGAAAAATCTTTTTCACCTAAATTAACGGACTACTTTATCCAAGGGGTGAGAAATTTAAATCCACACCCCTCTACAATTAACTTGAGAAAAGACAGAATTTGTCTGGCATGTGAAAGATAGTCCTACTTACATCTTATTATATTTTTGATTCAATCTATTTCTACTACATGTATCTGAGAAAAAATATTATTTCATATTAAAACTATGCCTTGCGATGGAAGCCATTTTGGATTTCTGATAGACACAAAAAATGTTAACTTGTAATGGACTATTTAATAGTTTGGCTTCAATCAAATTTCATAGTTTCTGAAACTAGAGGCTCACATGAGCCTGTATCGCTCACCTGACATAACTAAGTCCTCTTAAGAATGTCTGCATACCGAATACATCTAAGTTACTATTCAAATCCCATAGGGTTCTATGTTAAAACTATGTCTGCTCATGGCAGCCATCTTGGATGGAGGTAGTAGTCAC
>MJUT01038701.1:591881-602797 GCA_002080005.1 Gigantidas platifrons | reverse complement strand
AGAAGATCTTTGAAAATTGAGCCAATCAAAACACATTATTGGCCCTGGCCGCCATGTTGAATTCCTGATCGAAACAAAAAACATATTTTTATAGAGGACCTCCTGATGCACATTCCTGCCAAGTTTGGTTCCATTTGGCTCAGTGGTTTCTGAGGAGAAGATTGAAATGTGAAAAGCTAACGACGGACGACGACGGACGTCAAGTGATGGCAATAGCTCACCTGACCCTTTGGGTCAGGTGAGCTAAAAATTTATTCATTTCCCCATATGTTAAAATTATTGACAAAAAAAAAACCCAAACTTTTTAGATAGCAATATAAAGAACATTCCCATAAAGGAATAAGTCCATCACACATGCTGTTTCGGAAAAGAAGATTTAATTTTTTTTTTAAGCCAATCGAAAAGCAGCCCTATCAACCATGTTGAATTTCAGAATGAAACGAAATCATGAAAAAAGTTGAGTACTACCCAAGTTACATTTCTATCAAGTTTGGCTGCAACTGGGCCACAGGTTTGTGAGAGATAGAATGAAATGCTTAAAGCTAACAGACATGTTGATGACAACAGAAACAAAGTTATGAAAACATATAACAAGGACCATTGGCCCTGGTGAGCTAACAATCATAAAAAAAAATTAACGATTTTTTTTTAAATTATGGAAAAATGCTTTATTTGCATGAAATTCGAAATAGAATTTAAATGAAGATTAAAAAATAATCATAATAAAAAATAAACCATTACAAATGTTAGTATTCACCACTCAAAGAACTACTACATTCTGGGACGTTTGCACACAAGAATAACATCATTGGATAAAAAAACTGTAAACAATCTAACATTGACCAATGAGACAATGACACAACTTCAATTCAAATTTTGGTCCACAGATGTTGACAATTACCCATGGTTCACTAGTTTCTAAAATGGCAGATTAAAAAAAAACAACTATTCTAATGTTTACCATCCTCGATCCTGTCTAATGACAATTCACTGGTGGCATAGTATCCACTGCTGTGTCTACGATGAAGTAGTTCTGTAGGAGAGACACCGTTCACTTCTGTACCCTGTTAAATATATTAAAGCAAAAGATACAGTGTTATACATGTATATTGTTTCTAACAAATTAATGCTGAAGGGTTGTCATCATGTTAACCAGTTTATCGAAGGCACCACAAGGTAGTATAAATTTCTTTCTGTTACTAAGTGACTTCATCAATTAGGAGATAACTGTATTATATTTTAAGCTTTGCAGATGTAAATCGTTGGTCTTACGGTCACAAATTGAGTTTACCTAGCAATGTCCGCAAATCTTAAATATAAGAAGAGATTATTACATGAAATTTTCCATATCCGCCCTGGTATTAGCCTGAGACTCCCATATCAAGCCCGACAGTGAAGCTGGAGGGCTGATATGGGTCGAGGGTTGATACCACGGACGATATGGAAAATTTCATGTCATAATCTTTTTATCACATATTTTACATTGACCTTTTCCAAGCATTGACTTTTATATTGCAAAAAAGATTTGTGAACTGACAAATTGCGAAAATAAATCTTTAAGAGAGTTGCCTTTGTTCAAATTGCAAATAGTTTTGTTTCGAGTCTGGTTTAAAAAATATACCAAACAATGTCAATCTGTACAATGACGTTAGAAACTGTTTGTAAAATTCACTCAAGACATTGACATTTTAATGGAAATTCCTATTCAACACGACGTATACATTTGAGCTAATTATTCCGTTTCAAGTTATTTATATTTTATTCCAATATGTTAAAATGTGTTAACTTGATTGAAATACGATTTTATGCACGTCTTTAAGCATCATCTTTCCTTGTACTTTCACATATAATATTTGAGACCACTGCGCAGATACCGTAAGCTAAATTCGGGAGCAAATATGGATATATGAGGGCAAATACGGATATTTTCTCCGTGGGCAAATAACCAACACTGACCGTTAGCTATTATTGGACATGCCAAAACGAACATACTGCAACGAAATATGTGATAATACAGTTATCTCCATTCTAATGCAATACTGAACATAAAAATGTATTCTTGCATATTCATGGGTCTAAAAATCACACGAAATGTCGTTGACTACTTTGGCGCATAAACAACATTATGCTATACAAAGACAACCTGCTTAAAACATAAAGATTAGATGTATTTTTGGCTCCGTGTATGATTCAATTTTGATTAAATTGAACTAAAATTAGTTTGCAACGTAAGCATTTTAATTTTTTTTGTGCAATGTTGTAAGTATGACATGTAGGATTTCACAATTTCAAGATGGCAGATCCTTCTAACCGAACACCTTAGTTACGACTGGTAGATTGAGAATTTTATGTAGAATAGTAACCAATCAAATCCGACGATACAAACAAAATGCATTAGAATGCATGTTTGATACTAAAAACAAGATAATGTCTGGAAATATAATTCTCTTTTCAGTAATAGTGATTATTTTACATAAGATTATAATGTCTGTTTTGTACTATGTCAACATATTGATAATGCTCATTGAAACTACCTCCACTCTTGACACATTATCCTAACTACAAGCTAGCCAGTCCGTAATCTTACTCGTAAATGCTAGTTAGTGGAGATGAAGCATGATGTTTAACACAACTGTCAAGAATATTTCAGTTATATCGTGGCGGTCAGTTTTATTGGTGGAGGAAACCGGAGCAGCAGGTGAAAACCAACGACCTGTCACAATTCACTGACAAACTTTATCATACAATGTTGTATCGAGTACACTTTGCCATGAGCAGGAAATGACTTGAGGATATTTTTTCAATAAATGGTTTTATATGAAATACATGTATATCCTGGTGCGGAAAGACTTTTTGACCTGTGAAGTTCACAATAATACCAGTAATACAGATATTATTGCAAGGCTGTTAAAGTGTCAATACTCACATAGAAAATTATATTATCTACATTACACCAATGCTGTACATACAAACACACACACACTAACCTTAGAATCAAAATGGTTTGACAGTCTGGAACCTTCTTTATCTTTTTCCTGCAGAAACATAAGAGAATCATAAGATATATCTCATTAAAAACAATTCTTATACATGTACAAGATTAATTAAATTTAATATTCATTACTTATATCAAACAACAGAAAAACAATCTTAAAATTTAATAAATAAGGGTAATAACAAAATTACCGAACACAGAGCAATCTTCCAATATTATATTTAAAATGTTGGGTATTTGAATATTTTGCTACTATTCATTTTTTTTAAATAGGCTTTTCTAATTTAGAGTTATCTCTCTTTGTTCACAGGATAAAACTAACTCAAAGGTATTTCTTCTAATATCACAGTCTAGGAAGCTGTACGCCTGAAATCTCTTATTGACGTGCTCTTCTATAAACTGCATTACGGTTTCAGTGGAATTCGACATCTTACATTTTCACGGCAGGTAAGTTTTTCTATGTTTTCATTAAATTCTAATAACCTGTATTCCAAAAAACTTGACAGAATGCATATGATTGATTGATGCAAGGACTGCATCTTTGTTTTTTTAATGTATTAGCTGTATAACGTCATATTTACCATTTTAACAGGTTCTTTTGAACAAGGATAAAATAAAATTGTCCCGTTTGACCCTTTATTCTTGAATAATATTCCCGATACTTGTGTTGGTAATGTCAATAGATATGAACACAGTTTATGCAAAATTACAGATATGAATACCACAGCATTGCTAAATAAATAGACATTTTAAAATACAAATTTAGCACTTCAACCAGGGTACAGACAGTTTTCAAACGCGACATCAAACAGACATACACAGCTACAGCAAACAGCCGACAGCACATTCATTTTTTCAATCCAATTTTTTAGTAGGAAAAATTATGTTTTCTTTATCGCTTATTTGTAAAAAGAATGCTTCTCACATCCAAAACTATCCATGCAAATACAGTCTAAATTGGAAGCCAATTAGGCATAAAAAATGGATTTTTTACCTTTTCTGGTAGTAAAAACAAACGTTTGATACTCCATTCTGAATTTGTTGCGTTATTTTATCCAAAGAAACGTTAGCGTCCATTAGAGTAATGAATCATGTACATTCTGTAACTTTTTTACACAGATACATTGTATCTGTCGATAATAAATTCCGAAAAACTTGCCTGCCTCGAAAGCGTGGGCAGTCGATTTCCACCGAAACCGTAATACAGAAGAGCACGTCAATAAGAGATTTCAGGCGTACATGTTCCTAGACTGTGAATATTCCATCATTAAATGTCATTTTCAGCATTTTTCTAGGGCCGTCGTGGCTGTGATTGTATAGTAGTTGGATTTACAACTACCTATGCAATCAGTGGCTATCACCATTGATGTTGTGAGTTTGAATCTCGATCAGGGCGAGGTGTACAACATTATGTGATAAAGTTTGTCAGCAACTTGTGACAGGTCGGTGGTTTTCTCCAGGTCCTCCGATTTCCTCCACCAATAAAACTGACAGCCACGATATAACTGAAATATTGTTGAAAGTGGCATTAAACACCATCAAACAAACATAGATTTTTCTAAATCACAATGACAGTTTATTCTTAATCTAAAATAAAAATTTCTAAATCACACTGACAGCTTATGCCTAATTGCCATTACCCACTTTCTTACCTCTCCTTCTGTTGAGGCAGCACTGTTTCCCACATGTTCCAGCTCGATGACAACATTGTCAGTATCAGACTTTCCTTCCTTTTCTAAATCTCCACTGGATGCTTTTGGACTAATTGTAGTCGATCTTTTCTTTGGCTTAGAAATGAAGTAAGTCTTGATCACTGAAATAATAGAAGATACAGTTTAAAGTAAATAAGTAAGCATCTCAAAGTGGTATTAAACCTGGTCCTACATGTAGCTGTTTTAATTAACAGGTGTTGTGTTAAACCTGGTCTTAACTGTTTTAACAGGTATTAAGTGGTGTAAAGCCTTATATCAACTGTTTTACAGATGCTAAGTGTTGTTAGACCTGGTCTCAACTGTTTTAACAGATGCTAAGTGTTGTTAAACCTGGTCTTAACTGTTTTACAGATGCTAAGTGTTGTTAGGCCTGGTCTCAACTGTTTTAACAGGTATTAAGTGGTGTAAAGCCTTATATCAACTGTTTTACAGATGCTAAGTGTTGTTAGACCTGGTCTCAACTGTTTTAACAGGTATTAAGTGGTGTAAAGCCTGGTATCAACTGTTTTAACAGATGCTAAGTGTTGTTAAACCTGGTCTTAACTGTTTTACAGATGCTAAGTGTTGTTAGACCTGGTCTCAACTGTTTTAACAGGTATTAAGTGGTGTAAAGTCTTATATCAACTGTTTTAACAGATGCTAATTGTTGCTAGACCTGGTCTCAACTGTTTTACAGATGCTAAGTGTTGTTAGATCTGGTGTCAACTGTTTTAACAGGTATTAAGTGGTGTAAAGCCTTATATCAACTGTTTTAACAGATGCTAAGTGTTGCTAGACCTGGTCTCAACTGTTTTACAGATGCTAAGTGTTGTTAAACCTGGTCTTAACTGTTTTAACAGATGCTAAGTGTTGTTAAACCTGGTCTCAACTGTTTTAACAGATGCTAAGTTTTGTTAGACCTGGTCTCAACTGTTTTAACAGATGCTAAGTGTTGTTAGACCTTGTCTCAACTGTTTTAACATATGCTAAGTGTTGTTAAGCCTGGTCTTAACTGTTTTAACATATGCTAAGTGTTGTTAGACCTGGTTTTAACAGATGCTAAGTGTTGTTAGACCTGGTCTCAACTGTTTTAACAGATATTTAATCAAGATACAATAGTGGTCAACTGGACTTCTGGTGTTTATTGATAAAAATAAACAACTTTATAGTAACGACTTCATTTGGTTTAAATTTGACCACCAAAAAACCAATCTGTTCAAAATACCGTTAAGACATAACGTAGTAACTATTGGCCATGTGGTTATCTATGAAGATTTTTAAAACGACAAAGCACATTATTTGTTAGATCTATTATTCCGCCCTTTTTTTTTTTTTTACAGAAGAACATGATAAAATTTGATAAAGGACTACACCCGATGGCTGTATGATACAAACATATAGGTTGTGGATCCTGTCATTTAGGCCAAGACCCTTAATGGCACCGATGGGCCTCTTGTTTGGAAAAGAGTACGGCTAGAATCTTCAAAATTAATCCAAATATCTATTACGTGCAATGCCATTGTTCATTCCATTAAAATTTCAGTAGCGATTAATCTAATTGTTACTCTGACTGACGTATAGGACAACAAACCTAAACCATAATTTGACTGTAAAAATATATTGTGACGTTATCTATTGTTATTTATACACGATTATATACCTTTATATATATATATATAGTGTGTGCCAGACTAATTCACATTTCAACCTTTGTAATATAATGTACGTTAAAGATAAGATGTTCTTAATTTGTCATCAAAAGCTTGCAAGAAAAGTTCAAAAATACCAAAGGGGTAACCAGAAAACGTAAACGAAAGAAGAGTAGACATCAATGGTGAAAAGAAAAAGGACAAAAGGACAAGATCTACAAAACACTACACAGAAAACTAAAGATTGAGTAACATGAACCCCACATACAATGTACGTCCATGTAATGTCATTATAACATCAATATAAATGTCAGATAATTAAATAAACAATAACAACACAATTTTAACATTTAAATCAAAATAATTTATTAATTGTTGGTTGTTACTGAATTAAAAATTTAGAAGAATGTAGTTTTTTTTTCAATTTAATTTCAATTCCTCCACCTGATGCTGTATACACATGAAGTATAAGAAGTATAATAGTCTCCCTCTTAAAAAGGCCACTCCCAATAAAGTCCACCCCTCTTATCACACCAGATTTCAGATCCATTGAGATAGTAACAAACTACTAAATTGTCCCCTTCAAGAGAGGACACCGCTCTTAATAAGCCACTACTACCAAAGGCCACCCCTCTTATCAGGACAGTTTTCAGATGCACTGACATAGTAACATTGCCCCCCCCCTCAAGAGAGACCACCTTTCTTATAAGGCCACTTTCTGATTGCTGCAGAAGGGGTGGCCTTTATACGAGGCCTTTCTGTAACAGTCTTTGCCCACTGTTTATAATACAAAGGGGTGGCCTTTATAAGAGGCCAAGGGAGATTTCTGTAACAGTCTTTGTCCACTGTTTATAATACAAACGGGTGGCCTTTATAAGAGGGAGACTTCTATAACAGTCTTTGTCCATTGTTTATAATACAAATGGGTAGCCTTTATAAGAGGGAGATTTCTGTAACAGTCTTTGTCCACTGTTTATAATATAAAGGGGTGGCCTTTATAAGAGGGAGACTTCTATAACAGTCTTTGCCCACTGTTTATAATACAAACGGGTGGCCTTTATAAGAGGGAGATTTCTGTAACAGTCTTTGCCCACTGTTTATAATATAAAGGGGTGACCTTTATAAGAGCGAGATTTCTGTAAGTCTTTGCCCATTGTGTATAAAGGGACAGCCTTTATAAGAGGGAGATTTCTATAACAGTCTTTGCCCACTATTTATAATATAAAGGGGTGACCTTTATAAGAGGGAGATTGATGTAACAGTCTTTGCCCACTGTTTATAATACAAACGGGTGGCCTTTATAAGAGGGAGATTTATGTAACAGTCTTTGCCCACTGTTTATAATATCAAGGGGTGGCCTTTATAAGAGGGAGATTTCTGTAAGTCTTTGCCCATTGTTTATAAAGGGGCGGCCTTTATAAGAGGGAGATTTCTATAACAGTCTTTGCCCACTGTTTATAATATAAAGGGGTGGCCTTTATAAAAGGGAGATTTCTATAACAGTCTTTGCCCACTGTTTATAATATAAAGGGGTGGCCTTTATGAGAGGGAGATTTCTGTAACAGTCTTTGTCCATTGTTTATAAAGGGGTGGCCTTTACAAGAGGGAGATTTCTATAACAGTCTTTGCCCACTATTTATAATATAAAGGGGTGACCTTTATAAGAGGGAGATTTCTGTAACAGTCTTTGTCCATTGTTTATAAAGGGGTGGCCTTTACAAGAGGGAGATTTCTATAACAGTCTTTGCCCACTGGTTATAATATAAAGGGGTGACCTTTATAAGAGGGAGATTTCTGTAACAGTCTTTCCCCACTGTTTATAATACAAATGGGTGGCTTTTATAAGAGGGAGATTTCTATAGCAGTCTTTGCCCACTGTTTATAATATCAAGGGGTGGCCTTTATAAGAGGGAGATTTCTGTAAGTCTTTGCCCACTGTTTATAATATAATTAAATAGATATAATCACCACATTATGTTGTCTGCAGCATATTTGTAGGTAAGAACTACTATTATTGTCACATTCCACATCTACTATATATATACACTGTAGATATAATAATTACATTGTCTGTTTGTTTGTGTATTATGTAGGTACTATCTAATGTTATTTGACAAACAGGAATAACTTATGCTTCTAATGTCATAGTTCCCTTCAGGTGTAAATTACTAACAGTATTTGGGGTTTTGCTTATTTTGCCATTTTTCAACATTATTTAGATATTATCTAACTTCCTGAATTTGTAGACTAACATCCTGAGTTGGGTTCAGGCCTCAAAGTGGAGTTTTAATTTTGGTGGCCAGCTTGCCATCAACTCCAAAAATCTGATGGCCAAACTTAAATTTTATTGGCCAAAGTAAAAAAATTGGTAGCCAAAAATACATGGTAAAAGAGTAAAAACAAATATTCTTTCAACCACAATTACGCTGCTGGCCACCAGATTTAAATTTTGGTCGCCCAGGCCACCATTTTAGTATACAACATTGAGCCCTGGGGTTGTGTTTTTCTTTTATTACTTTTTTCATTTTTCATTCATAGAATACCCGTAACTGTTTGTTGAATGAAGGGGAAACATTTTTACTAAGTTATATCAATAATACTGAAAAATAAATACACATCTGTGTATCATAGAAAACAATTTTTACTCATATTTTGAGGATTTAAGGGAGGTTCCAGATAACAGCATCATCTCAGTGTAGTAATGGCTAGCGTGCCCACCTAGGGTGTGTTTGATTGGTCAAATCAAAGACTATAAAATTGGTACATGCTGCTTCTCTGCCATGCATGCAGCATTTAAGGAGTAAGAGCATCCTGACACTACTCAGCACAGATTCAGGATAATGTGTCTGAGTGGAATAGCATGAACTTCTGTTTCAGTGAATTAGCATTAAAAAAAAAACAAATTCAGGGTGTTGGTAAAACATATCATCATCTTATTAAAAAGGATGTTGCTCTTGCAGTAATATAGCTGAAAAACTTCTGATTTGGGAGTTAAACAAGAATCAATCATTCACTCACTCCAGATGACAGGTTTCCATAGATAACATGTCTCGTGAAACTAAAATAGAGAGGGGTAAGGGTTATGATTTTCAATGCCACTTTTAACAATATCTCAGTTATGTCGCAGGGTTTTTTGTTAGACCTAATAATGTTATGGACAATTGTCCTAAAAGTGGTATTTCCTATCAGTCATTCCCTATTTACATAACTAAATATTTGTCCTAAAAGTCTTCAAAGGTTAGGTCATTTTCAAAATCTTTAGGCCATTTGCCTAGAAAATGCCCCAAACTGAAACCCTGCTGTCGTGGCGGTCAGTTTTGATGGTAGAGGAAACCGGAGTACCCGTAGTAAACCATGGACCTGTTGCAATTCACTGACAAACTTTATCACATAATGTTGTATCAAGTACACCTCACCATGAGCTGGTTACAAACTCACAGCTTTAGTGATGATAGGCACTGATTGCACAAGTACGTTAGTTGTAAATCCAACTTCCTACCATACGATCACGACCACAACATGCATGTCTGTATTACTTAATAAACAAATATGAAAGTGTGATTGAATTCTATTTTTAGTACTAGGAAGAGTTATTGATATCAATGTTACTATATATAGTACACTGTATACNTGGCGGTCAGTTTTGATGGTAGAGGAAACTGGAGTACCCGTAGTAAACCATGGACCTGTTGCAATTCACTGACAAACTTTATCACATAATGTTGTATCAAGTACACCTCACCATGAGCTGGTTACAAACTCACAGCTTTAGTGATGATAGGCACTGATTGTACAAGTACCGTAGTTGTAAATCCAACTTCCTACCATATGATCACGACCACAAACATGCATGTCTATATTACTATGAAAGTGTGATTGAATTCTATTTTTAGTACTAGGAAGAGTTATTGATATCAATGTTACCATATATAGTACACTGTATACAACATTGGACCTATTGATATCAATGTTACTATATATAGTACACTGTATACAACATTGGACCTATTGATATCAATGTTACTATATATAGTACACAGTATACTACATTGGACCTATTGATATCAATGTTACTATATATAGTACACTGTATACTACATCGGACCTATTGATATCAATGCTACTATATAAAGTACACAGTATACTACATTGCACCTATTGAATATAGTACATGCATGTCAGGCTAAGCTTGGTATTTCACATTAAGAACCACAATGACAATTTGTTTTAATTCGAAGTGCATTTTCCACATCAAAATACCACGTGATTCTCTTTTTCGTTTCATAAAAATGCTTGACGATATATGAGGTGCCATAAAAATATTTGACGATTTCAAGGCAAAACATAAATAGATGACAAGGCTGGGTTAGGGTTAGGGTATTTAACACCACTTTCAACAATATTTCAGCTATATTGTTAGAAGACAATGCAGAATTAAAGACTTCTATATAACACGATCATGACCCTACGTTGTAAGGAATTAAGTTTTAGTGAAGACAGATATGAAAAGCCTTGTGTGGTTGTAAGGAATTAAGTTTCAGTGAAGACAGATATTAACAGCCTTGTGTGGTTGTATTGTAT
>MJUT01038701.1:557478-590468 GCA_002080005.1 Gigantidas platifrons | reverse complement strand
AACAGCCTTGTGTGGTTGTATTGTATAAACAGCCTTGTGTGGTTGTATTGTATAAACAGCCTTGTGTGGTTGTATTGTATTAACAGCCTTGTGTGGTTGTATTGTATGAACAGGCTTGTGTGGTTGTATTGTATTAACAGCCTTGTGTGGTTGTATTGTATGAACAGGCTTGTGTGGTTGTATTGTATAAACAGCCTTGTGTGGTTGTATTGTATGAACAGGCTTGTGTGGTTGTATTGTATGAACAGGCTTGTGTGGTTGTATTGTATAAAAAGAAAACTAAATTCAATACATATTAAGTGTTTAATGCAGTAAAAAATCAATGACTTTCTCTTTACCGTCCATGGGAAAATTATAAGCAGTAATTATTCATCCATTATTTTTAAGTTGAATCAACCGAAGCTTAACACAAGTTTTCACTTGTCTCTGTATCTTAGTACAGTCAAACATGTATTAAGAGGTCACCTTTTTACAGTCAAACATGTATTAAGAGGTCACCTTTGTACAGTCAAACATGTATTAAGAGGTCACCTTTGTACAGTCAACCATGTATTAAGAGGTCACCTTTGGGACAAAGAAAAGGTGACTTTATAAGACAGGTGACCTCTTAAAAGAGGTTCAATTCATATAAAATTTTCTATAACAGGATAAAAAAGATGACCTATTAATACAGGTGACTGCTGAATAGAGGTGAACACATGGACAGGTTTGACAGTATATACATTCTATACTGTATCTAATTATAAAAATCAAAGGGTTACTGATGTTCACGTTGCTATACCTGGTAATCAAATGCATCCGATTTGAGTATTGAGTTCAAAAGAATATTGAAATACTTTTTGAGTGGATTAAATCTGTGCAGGTTTTTTATTGTTTGTTTATATCTATATTGCCATTGGAGGTCCAATTATTAAGCCGAGAGGTTTGGGATGAGATTAACCGGTCTAACCCTGCCACATTGTTGTGCCTGTCCCAAGCCAGGACATACATTTCCACATCATATGTAGTGGTTCTGTTTTCAGTAAGTTAAGGTGAGAGGAAGGTGAGAAGTGATTATTTGCTTTGTTGATATTGGTGGACCCATAATATCAAAATCCAATTTTCATCAAGCTAGCATCATCTTAACCTGGTAAAATTATATTTAAAACTGCTTTACTACTTGTTAATAATTTGTTACAGGTTAATATTCACTTCAACTATATCTCTAGCCGGTGGTGTGCTTTACTAACAATGTTAATTATAAGCCGTGGGCCATGGCTGTTCTGTTCTGTCCTGGCACAGATCAACAAAACTTACCGTTGTTGTCGTAATGTTTAATCTTTCTGTTATTTGTACAATTGCACACTTAATTTAAAGTTTAAGTCCATCAAAAGTTGTATAATTCCATTGGTTGACCAGATTGGACTAATAATGAATGAGCAGTTCAGCAGAAACTGTAAAGACCAGACTCGCAGAGTAATACACTCCTGTCAGTGTACTCAGTAGAATACTACACATATGCAGCCAATAGGAATGTATATTGTGGTTGACATATCGTTACAGAGGATTTGATGTGAAATTAGGAATCATTTGTACTCTCCCATGGGTAAACAAAGGGGATCAGTATCAACAACAGGTAGGGTAGAGCAGTCCCTCCTAGTCCTACAGGTGTAGAGCATGCACTAAATATACATGTACATCACATCGATTGGCCAGGACTCATGTTGAGAATTTCACATATTTTGCATGCAGAAAAAAAACCTTGTAGATCCCCCTTCTACTTGCAGCAATCTCCATATTACCTTATAGTGAACAACAAAATGAATTGAAATTAGAAGATTAGAATTTGTCATTTCATTTCAACCATTCAAAATTTCTTATGCCACTAGTTGGTCATAATTAACAATATAATACCAATGACACGAAACAAGAAATCAACTTCATTTCTGCAAATACAAACTACCAGTTTCACACACAAGATTTTTGCTTAGTGTACATTTTAGCAAAACATAAGCTAAAGTACTTTCTATAAAGCTTAAAGTGTAAATGGCTTTTAATTTTCAAAGACTTAAATCTGTAATTTACAGCTTATTAAAATAATCACATGATACATGTATCAGTCTGTCAAGCACTTTTTGGCTTCAAAAAATTATGAAATCAGGAGGGTTTTTAGTTAAAAATCAGGAGATTATCAGGATTTTTTTTATATAAAAAGTGATAAAACCATACAAAAAACCAAAAAAATGGCCGCCTTCCTCCCCTCTAAGTAAGAGCTTTCAGGCTGTAATATATAAATTTAAGCATGGTGTTTTTGATTACAGATGAAAGTCATTATCAGAATGTCAGAATGTAATTGGCAGGCTAAAAGGTCTTACTTAGGCCATTTTCCTCACCTCCTTTTATTGATAAGATGCTTTACACTAAAATAATTTCAACATATTTAAATTATGTTCTTTTTTTTGTGGGAAAAAAGTTCAAAATCAGGAGTTATCAGGAGTTTATCTAACAAATTCAGGAAAAAATCAGGAACAGCTAAAAATCAGGAAAATGAGGAGTCGCTTGACAGACTGATATATGTAAATAAAGCCAAGTGATAGAAAACACCCTCCCACATACTCCTCGTAGGTATGTGGGAGGGTGTAAAAGGTCAACAAACTTCTGTAGGAATCCATGGAGGTCAGTCAGTTTTATTTTTGTATAGAAAGTCAAAACGCCATTTTTGTTTTGTAATACAAGCAATGGATATTATTGTAATTACGAATCAACATGTACAACCAAACATTACATTGTATACTTGTAAGATTGTAAATCATATTACATTCTGTACACAATTGATTTTTCCCAGGAATCCAGGAAATGGAAACCTTAAGTTCTAAAGCATTAGAAAATTAATTAGCGGTAAATATTTTACAAATCAATAGTGAGCAAAAATAAAGGTAAGCTAACAGAAATGTCATTGGTTATAAAATAAAAACTTGTCTAAACTGTGAACTGGTGGGAGTACCGTGAGACCAATGCTTGCTAACTGGGAATAAAACAAGCGAAACTAGCAATAGCAGCCTTTTGGGGCCCTTAGGCAAATGAAATTATGGGGCCCCCTCAGACGGAGTCACTCTCTAACTCCCCCGCAACCGTTTGGAATATTTTTTACTCATGATATATTTTAACGACATTTACATAGCTTAAAAATTTATATTTGAAAAACCTTTAGCAGGATCCCTATGCTGTAGCCAATGCTAGCCTATAGGATAATCCATATAGTTGACTGATCACATTAACCACTAGACCATTACGTCCACTTATTCAACACAAGATTGTTTGTTTTTTATTTATTTATTTCAGCCACAAAAAGTAGTATATTCCTAGGCAACTAAAAAACTGACAGATAATACAAAATCTAACAGTTATCCATTATAAATATGTTGGTCAGAACTCTGTAAAACCTAGGAATGAGATCTGTGCTTGGTTAGAAGAAAACCAAGAATAAAAAAACAATATTATTTCAATTTTGTGCTGTAGACTTGCAAGATATTGATGCAACATTATACAAAATATATTTCTTTTTTCCATTTAATTTAAATAATGAAAAAAAATCAGTAACGCACCAAAGGTGCGATAGCCGAGTTGCGAACATATGGATGGACAATGCCAAGTAATATAATTCTGAACCTTAGTCTTTGCTGTGATATTTATTTATTTTGTTTAGTTCTAGAATGCTTGCTTTCTAGAGCTTTTTATTTGCAAGTCTGTTTCTTTTATTTGTATGTGCTTGAGTTTTGTTGCTAGCTCGCTTATGGCTATGTTTTAATACTTATTTTATTGCATGCTTCTGCTTTGATTGTTTGCTTATGTATGTCTTTGTATTATGTATTGCATGTTTTAGTCGGTTAAAATTGCATACATTTGTATGTGTACCAAGTTTCATTTAGATCCTACTTTTTGTTCTTAAGATATCGTGCAGAAACGAAAAAAGTATCAAATTTTTGCTCTATTTTTAGAAGTTGTGACCTTGACCTTTGTCCTACGATCCTCAATATCAATAGGCTTCCTCCTCTCACCACCAGGTATGTGTGTAACAAGTTTCATTTAGATCAGACATTTCATTCTTAAGATATTGTGTGGAAACGAAAAAGTTGACGTCCGGCCAACATTCATCATATTATAACCCGAGTTCGACTTCGTCGCAACTCGGCTAAAAAAAGTAATAATAATTTGTGTTCGTGTCCTTGGAAACAATGTTTGGAACCTGTATATACCAGTACATGTACATACATAAAGAAATAATAACAATAATCAATAGGTTGTAAATTCAGGAAACAATTTCAGACATTCCAATTACGGGACCAACACTGGTTAAAATCCATGCGGAAGGTATTACCATTTTAATAAAGATAACGAGGTTTCAATAATTCTCTGGCAATTTCCTGTATAATGGAAAACTAGTTATTAAATTATAGAGTAATTCTGTCTGTATAAAATAATACAATTGATACCAGGATTGAAAGCAATCTTATTGATTGACACAGGCAGTCATTAAAACTTTTAAATACAATGTAGTATTGATATTATAATTAAATATCAATTATCTCCTTTAAAAGTATTCTAAAATTGAAATCTAAATAAAAGAGAGAGGACTTTTGCCAATTTGGTGAATAATATAACATTTCATGAGATTGATACAGGCAGATTAAAAACAAATAACAACAATTGTTTATACCTGGGAGTAATACTGAAGGTTTAAACCAAGTATTGAAGATCCAGTTGTTATGTACATATGTTGTACATTGTCCCCCTGTAATATTTCTACATTATCAGTGTCAACCAATCAAAATGAGAGGTTGGTTACATTTTATGTGCTTGTATATTACCTTTTTGGTCTTCAGTATGTCTGACAGAGAACTGTGACGTTTCTTTATTATAATCCTCTATCAGTACCTTGTATGTTCTATTATCTGAAAGGAGAAAAAAACAATAGTCAATTAAATTGAAGGAATCCGTGCTTTTGTTGTTGTTCTTTATTTCACAGTCAAGTCTTCAATAATGAAGATAACACATACCCTAAAATGAGTGTGAACCATCCACTTGCACAATCTAATTAAAATTGGATCTCCGTACTCGCTCCTGTTTTACGCAACATGAGCAAGAGCAAAGGACTAATTTTAAATAGATTGTCCCTCGCGTGTAGTTGAGCAGTATTCTACTTCTGTCAATAAATACTACATCTGTGTAATACACACAGCATATTTGTGGTTTTGATGTTATTTGGTGTATAGAATTGTATGCCCTAGATGCCGTATTATCAACAAAAAAACAACAACACAGGAGTTAGGTAATATAGGTAGTAGTTTGAATCTTCAATAACCTACCTTATTTATTCTCAATCAGCATTGTATTACACAGGTGTCAATTGATTGTCTATAGAAAGTAAGACTTCCATTGCAGTCTTAGGCTTAATATTTTTTCACCTACATGTACTTGGCCAAAAAGCCGAATTTAGAAAAAAAATTCTATTTATTCAAACAAATTCTTTCATAATTTTCACTTGTCTGAATCGAGTTTTACTTGTCCTGGGCTTCGGGCAAGTGGGTTAGCACGGAGACTGGTATTGAATAGCTATATATAGGTATGGAGAATTTGATATTTCAATAACACCTGGACGACCCACAAAAGTAAAAATATGTTGTTCTTTATGAAGTTGTATGTTTTTAATTAATTTACACATATTCTTAACAAGTTAAGTAATTATGAAACTATCTTTCTTCCAGTGTTAACATACATATTTTTATTTAATCAAGACTTATTTTTAGGCTAATCAATCTTAAAAAAATTAATTATCCAAAGCAATTTACAGTCTGGACAGTTGGACTGGTTTCTTTCTACATACATTTGTATGGTAGAAGTCATGGAATGTACCAAAGTTGGGCTGGGCACTGATGGTGAAGGTTTCCAGGGCACAGCCCACAAAACTGCTCATTATGTCTGTAGGTAATGATGATGTGCCATGCTCCTTACATGTTAAACACCCCTTATGAAAATTTCGAGAGAACAAAAATAGGCACATTGCAGCCTCTATAGAAGATTAATTTTTCACCCTTCCCAACTCTACCTACTTTTCCAGTGGCTGTTAAAAGTTGTAGCCATAGTTCTCCCATTCCCCCACTCATTGTCGTATAATTTTCACATACACAAGAACTTATTATTGTCCTCAATGACATTATGTACAGCTGAATGTTAAACAACGATACAATCAATTAATCAACCAACCAAATCAATGTTTGATTCACTACAAGAACCTTGTATTTTTTACTACAGTTTTGCTACAAGTTCTAAGTGATGATTGAACTACAGACTGTGTGTAACAGAGAAATGTGTAATTGATTAAGTTGAAATTAGATTTGATTTTTTCTATGCAATCAAAAAACATTTGTACATTTGCAGTGGCATAGAAAATTGGCAAGTGCTTTCAACAATTTGTAAAAACACATTAATTTTGCTGCTATCAAGATTTATTCAATGATATCAAAAAGTCAATATTTATCTTTTCAATAATAAACTTTGTACTATAAATAGACACAGCAAGTCAAATTATAGAATTGATCCCAGAGAGAGAGGGAGAAATCAATAGTGTTGTGAAAGTACTGTTTAGTTTACCCAAGAAATGTAGACATCTGTTTAACAAGAAAACATGGTCAAAGAATTTGATTGATTGATTTTTTGGTGTTTTAACGCCACTTTCACTTTCAGCTATATCATGGTGACCAGTTTTAGTGGTGGAGGAAGCCGGAGTACCCGGAGAGAAACATCGACCATGGGAAAGCAACTGGTAAACTTCATCACTTGTGGCTGCGAGTCGAGTGCACCTTTTTTTTTCATTTACAAAGCGGGGCGCGAACCCACACCGTATTGGTGATAGGCTTGTATGAGCTATTAGATCCAACGACCTAACTCATTGAGTCACCTGGGCTTTTAGGTCAAAGAACTAACTCACTGAGTCACCTGGGCTTCTAGGTCAAAGAAAGACTTAAATTACATGTGTAGTATTTTTAACAACCCATTATATTAGTTTTCATCAAATTTTGCAATAATCATTATTTTACTAGTTTCCAGTCGCCATGTTCTGGTAACAACCTAATTTAAAGTGGCGTTAAAACCATAACCAAACCATTAGCAACCTATTATATTTATTTTCATCAATTTTTTGCAATAATCTTCTTTTTTTTTTTTTACTAGTTTCCAGTTTCCATGTACTGGTAACAATCTATTATATTTATTTTCATCAACTTTTGCAATAATCTTCTTTTTTTTTTTACTAGTTTCCAGTTTCCATGTACTGGTAACAACCCATTATATTTATTTTCATCAACTTTTGCAATAATCTTTTTTTTTTCTAACTAGTTTCCAGTTTCCATATACTGGTAATTAACAATCTATTATATTTATTTTCATCAAATTTCACTTTTTGCAGTATTTTTTTAAACTCTTCTTCCATGTACTGGAATGTTCTGTTTAATGAACTGTCAAATTACCAATTACAACAGTGAACTATTTAAAAAATTTATTAAGAGAATAAAAAAATAACTAAAAATATAGGGGCTGTCGTAGTCGTGATTGTATGGTAGTTGGATTTACAACAACCTATGCAATCAATGCATATCACCACGAAAATTGTGAGTTCGATTCACGCCCATGGTGATGTATACTTGTCAGTGACTTGTGACAGTTCGTGATCTCTGCGGGTACTCTAGTTTCCTCCTACAGTAAAACTGTCACTATATAACTGAAATATTGTTGAAATACCATAACCGTAACCCCTAAAAAATGTTTTTTTGTTTATTCATTGTTTTTTTTGTTTTTGTTTTGATCAAAATGAAAAAGATAACAATGTTCAGAAAATTAATAAATTAACGAAAGACACCAAAATAAACAAACAAATCTTACGAAAAGAAAGTATAAACAGTGATGGTCAACAACTCTACCAATATCAACAAAACAAACAATCACCTCTCACCCCAAAAGCATTGAACACAAAAACAACCATGACATGACGTTAGAAATCCAGGTCTAGCATGTAAAAGACAATGGATGACAGTTCCTAATGAGCTAACAGTGTCTTAGAAGTGGTCGTTGAAGGCCAGTTTACAAGATACAATTTCCTGACACTACATTGAACCCATTATATCCTATTTTTCCTGTAGACATCTAAACTTCTGTCCACGTGTTACATTTTTACCTTCATCATTTATTGACTGATTCTGGTTATGAATATACAAAGAATACTTCCCAACTGATGCTAAACAATAATTAATTAGGGTTAAAGCTATGGTGTTTAACACCACTTTCAACAATATTTCAGTTACATGTATATCATGGCAGTCAGTTTTATTGGTGGAGGAAACCGGAGCACCCACAGAAAACTACCGGCCTGTCACAAGTCACTGACAAACTTTATCACATAATGCTGTTCACCTTGCCATGAACAGGGTTCACAATCACAACAATAGTGATAGAGGCAGAATGAGGATGTATTGATTATAAATATCTGCCTGATTAAAATTATCTGTTACCACCAACTTCAATCTAATATAAAATCAGATGCTCATTGGATCTTTTAATTTTTATATGGTATGTCCTCGAAATGAAAATTTTAATTTACTAGACCACATCAAATCCTTAAATTTATTTTTAAATAGTTCTTAATAAAACTGAAAAATTTACTGGTCATAAGAAAGTTTTACTGGTCTTTGGCAGGAGGACCGGTGGCCATAGTGAGGCTTGTAACACTAACATCTAAGGCCATCCTGTATGGGGCTCACATTTTCAATCCTTGATGACTCGTCACCCTACTAAATTTTTAGGTATCAAAAACCGAGTACACGCCAAGAGATGTTGTTCGATATGTGATTGGTCAATATAATCAACTGTCTTGCATTTGATTGGACAGTCAAAGATAAATGAAAGGTTACATGAAATGACCCCTACCAGGATGATGTTAGAAAACAATATAAAAGAAGATTGCTGTGCCTTTTAAATTTTTCATACATATCTGCAATCCAGCTACTGCAGTCCTCATGATGAGCACTGGTCCTCTGGCCCATGATGAGCACTGGTCCCCTGGCCCACGACCAGTGAAACTTTGTTTGGACCATTAATTTTTTCGTTTTTATTCAAAAAATAAATTCAAGAATTTGATTCGGAGCAGTAAATTCAAATTTTTGAGGATTGCAACTGTCTGAAAAAATGCAGGGGCCAGGCAAATTTTTTTTGTGATCTTGGGCTACTGGGACCAGCTTTGTATAAAATATGACAGGACGTACCTCGTGTCTCTGCTGTATCATACAAACATTATGTGATTACTATTAATGAATACAACTTATATATAACATTAAAAAAAATTGAGTCTAATCTTCGTACTTCCTATAATAATGTACAGAAGACACATCAATATAAAATTAAGGTCACATGTAGCATCGAGACAAATGTCTACATATCTTAAAACATTTACAATGTATTTTCAGCTAATTTGATTGGTTTCAGTTGTCCAGTTGCCATGGTAATAACTTATAAAAGATGTTGTCTTTAAATAGTTAAGTATATTTGATGGAGATCAATAGCATTAAAATCTGACTGATGATAAATTGTAATGTTTTTCAAAGATTATCATCTGGGTCTTACGTATGTTGTGCATTTTACACATAATTACAAATAGAATGAAAGCTTTGCTCTGATACAGATGTTCTTTAGAGTTATTTATGTATGTGAGCTTTTTAAATGTGTTAGTTACATGAAATATTACCTGTGAACATCTTTAACAAAGTACCCAGTTACTGCATAGTGGTAGACTTTCTCTGCATATTTTTTTATATTTCAATGGGATAAATAATATCTACGATTTCTTTTCATCAAATATTTCAAACTAAAAACTGTGTTTATTCTATGCACATCAAGTACTTTTTGCATGTACATGCATGTACATACATTATATGTATTTTAAGTCTTTTCTATGTACATCAGGTACATTGTATGACATTATAACTGATAAAGTACCAGGATAATAAGAGTTTTTCTGTATGTACTGGAAACATGGTTTTGAGATAGATGTAGATTGAATCCTGTCTAACATCCAGTGAGCAGTCTTTGCCTTCATTTTTTTCACCTACTTGCCCGAAAGTCAAATTTAGAAAACGTATCTATCTATTCAAACAAATTATTTCAAAATTTTCATTTGTCCCGAATTCAGTTTTACTTGCCCCGGACTTCGGGCAAGTGGGTTAGTGGGAAAACTGTGAGCAAGTATTTAAGCTTTATTGATAGTGTGAACAATTTACCAATAATAAATCATGTAGGGAACCAGAGGCTCTCGAGATCCTGTATACATTTGAGGCAATGAACAAAGCAATTACAGCAGCCATGTTTTTTTGACAAATCAAATCATTTGGACTTAGTTTAAGAGGAGGATTTTTTTAAGATCAGGACGAAATAATGTACTCTTGTACATTGTATCAACAGGGTTCGAAATTACTATTGGTCCGCTAGCCCGTGTCTAGTAAAATCAGTCAGGGTCTAGCAATAACTTGTATCTTACCAGTCCGTCAGTCTAGACAATTTTACCGGAAGTTATGCTGTCCGGTATGATTTTTTTACAATTATTTGTATCACCGTATTACCAAAACGCTTTAAATTACGAGATCGATAATTTCATATGCGCGAAGTTATATGATATTGATCAATGTCAAAATGTGGAGACACATTGAAGGGGTTTCTAAACCAACGCCCCAAAAACGGACAGCGGATGACATAAGGGAACAAAATAAAGTTTACGATAAAACAAAGCGGCGTCGAACATTCCAGGAACATTGGTTAACCGTATATAAATGGTTACAACATGAAAATGACTTGATGTTTTTCAAGTTTTGTAAAGTGCACGGACGTGGTGATGCTGACGGCAAATTTATATCGGGGACCAATAATTTTAAGAAGGATATACCCTTGACTGGCATGAAAAAACAAAAGGCCATCAGAAAGCAACTGATATTTACTCTGCAAAATCTCTCCCAGCAGGTCAATCTCGGGCAGAAAATATTATTGTTACCTTGAATGAAACAGTTGTTAAACGTTTAGCTATCTTATTCAATAACTGCCATGCTATGTACACAAAAACAAAACCATCTCACTATTCTGTTTTCTGATATTAAAAGGAGTACACTAATTTAGTTAACATCAGATTGAAATGGCAAGTTTTTTTTGTTTTATCTATAATAACAAAACATCAAATTCAGGTCTAGTGGATTTCCTGCAGATCTAGGGATTTTTGTTTCTTCCTAGTCCTGTAGTCTAGACAAAAATCTGAACTAATTTCAATCCCTGTATCAATGAAGAGAATCTAACAAATATCATTTGTACTAAACATTTTACAATTCATTTGGACCTGTAGCTATAGCTCTTTTTAGTTTCAGATGATTATTCAAATTTCTACCAACCAAAAAACAAGAATTGCTCATATCAACCCTGATTTTTGCTTAACTCAAACAAAATGGGGAATTTCTGTAAAAGACCTGACTTACATTTTTTCTACTCACTGACAAATAATTTGGACTTGTTTAAAAAGTTTCAAAGGTAAAGATTTCAGCCAGACAGATCTAAGATATTCCCCATGGCAACCATTTTTTTTTTTGCCACATTAAGAAAGACGAAATGGGGATTTTTTTTTAGTAGAAGACCTCACAAACATCATTCATGGAGAGTTTGGCTCCAATTGGCCTAGTAGCTTCAGATCTAGACGGGATGATCAAAATGTGAAATCCAGAAGACAACAGACGAAATGACACAAATTAATGACAAAAGATCACACTGCCCTCTGGAACAGGTAGGCTAAAAATAACATATTATAAATATTATTTTAGGGAACTAGGAGTTAAAGTGTGGGAAAGCATAAAATTTGTTAAATTAAAAGAATTCTACAATGAGAGATATTATCTCTACAAAGTTTCAGGTCTATAAATAGAAACAATCAAAATGGTTCCAATCTCTTTCATGTCTTCTCAACTGTTTAAATATTGAAGGATTTTTAATTAATACAAATACATGAAATATGTATAGTGATATATGTGCAAGTTCCTACTTGTGATAACTGGTATTGTTATCTCCCCTGAGGGAACAATTTAATACTGTGAACAACCGGAGAAAAATAAACAATTCATTAAAGCCAAATTATGTTTAAAACTACTACATATCTTAAGTGTGAAGTACAAGTTCAATATTAGTTTATGGATTAAGTGCTTGTACAAAGTCTAAGTAAACAAAATTATATTGAATTCCTTTTGGCATCAATTTTCTATAAAATAGTGTTATGAGTGTGTAACATCAGTTTACACCAATATTTCAGTTATATTGTGGCAGTTCCATAGGTAAAGGCATCAAAGCATTGAATTCTGTATAAAATAAGGCTATGGGTGTTTAATTTCAGCAGCATTTCAGGATTATTTGTAAAGAGTCAAACCTGTCTTATATGACCAACAATGGCAACATTGAAATAAGGTCACATAAAACAGGGGGTCACTACTACAGTTTTAATTAATATGAAATGTACTATGAAGAAAATCAAAATCAGGGTGAAACTAGGAAGAACTGTTTTAGATACCTAAAACTTATGTCTCCCCTTAATGCAGCCATCTGTACAACAACCTATCTCGAAAGACAAAAATGTTATGGCCCGGACAAGAAAATACTATTTAAAAAACAATTATTTGACCTTGAGTTCAAAGGTCAAGGTCCAACGAAGGTCATTACGGTATGCGACACTGCCTTATGGTCATGCACCCACATACCAAATATCATTGACCTATCTCGAAAGAAACAATTATTTGACCTTAAGGTCAAAGGTCAAGGTCCCACAAAGGTCATTACGGTATGTGACACACCGCCTTATAGTCATGCACCCACATACCAAATATCATTGACCTATCTCGAAAGACAAAAATGTTATGGCCTGGACAAGAAAATACTATTTAAAAAACAATTATTTGACCTTGAGGTCAAAGGTCAAGGTCAAAGAAAGGTCATTATGGTATGCGACACACCGCATTATGGTCATGCACGCACATACCAAATATCATTGACCTATCTCGAATGACAAAAAAGTTATGGTCCGGACAAGCTTCGCTGAGAAGAAGCAGAAGTGGAAGAAGAAAAAATCAGACTAAAACAATAATATGTCTCCCTTCGTTCGAAGGGGAGACATAATAATGCAAGTTAATGCTTAATAGAGGTGGTCTCTAAAGGAGGTTTGACTGTATACTGTGGCAATCAGTTTTAATTGGAGAAAACTACCTACTCCTACAAAAGACAAACTTATTAAATTGTACATGAGGTTTATTGAGTACAAGTACATTGTACATTGTCACCAATAAATTAATATTGATTTTATATATTGATACAAATAATAATGAAGCAAATTTATATTTATTTGAAATTTTCCCTGTTATTGAAAAGGAAGAATTGTGTATATTTGCTAAGAGTTGTATCTGATATATCTGATACAAAAATGTAGTATATATATTCATCAAAAGTACAATAAATACAAAAAGGCGGGGCCGTCGTGGCCGTGATAGTATGGTAGTTGGATTTACAACTACCTATGCAATCAGTGTCTATCACCACTGAAGTTGCGTGTTCGATCTCGATAAGGGCAAGGTGTACAACATCACATGGTAAAGTTTGTCAGTGACTTGTGATAGGTCGGTGGTTTTCCACCAATAAAACTGACTGCCACGATTTAACTGAAATATTGTTGAAATTGGCATTAAACACCATAAAAAATATACAAAAAGCACTCAGGCCCTCCTTTAAAAATGCTGGTTTTCTGTAATCCCACTACTGAAGTGGAAGGTAGACAGGCACAATTTTTGTTTCCAAACACATGTACATTTTGTATGAGAGAATACTTTTTCCCAATACTAGTAAACAAAACTTACTAAGGAAATCCTACTTATAGTTTTGTTAGGGGCAGTTTTAGTGAAGTAGTTGGGTTACAGACCCCCCCCCCCTTTTCCCCTTAAAAAAATATGGTTGACATGAGTGCTTACTACCATTGTCTACAGTTTTATATGATTCACATGGCTTAACCCACAATGCTGCCATAGCCATAGGGGATGTTCTCTAGGGGGTAGTCAGGTTATAATACAGAAAGCCTGATGATTGACATGAATGCTTACTACCATTGTCTACAGTTTTATATGATTCACATGACTTAACCCACAATGCTGCCATAGCCATAGGGGATGTTCTCTAGATTGGGGGTAGTCAGGTTATAATACAGAAAGCCTGACTGTTGATCATAGAGACTAGAGTGGTTGTTAGTAGCAGGTGCTATGCTTGGAGGGTCCCATGTGCCTTGCATGTCAAACAATCTTTTTGAAAATTTAGGAAAAGCTAATGCACATTGCACTGCTACAAAAGACTTAATTTTGTTCATTCCTTATTCAACTCTCCATACTTTTCCAGTGACACCAAAGACAAAGTCATTGCCTCAGTTGTGCCATTTCTTCCTCATTTCTACACAATTTTTCAATATTGTTGAACTTGCTCTCATAGTCATAATGAATATGCATGAAGTAAGTATTTCTAGATGGAGGTTAATATAAACAACAAACAATCAATCAATCAATAAATAAACCATAATGACCTGATTATAAAAAATGACGTCAATAATATTAATTCTACTGGCGACAGTATTATAACACTATAATCTGATAATACATTGTAAACAAAAATGTTGGTTTTTGGCATAAACATATTCTCAAAATCAGTGAATCTTAACCAAAATATATGTACATTTTTGTATTTTATCCCAATATCTTAAATCTTAAATTGAATTCAGGTATTTTTATCTTAGTAATTATTTCCCTGTTAAATAGACAGATACATGTAAGTACAAATGTATATTGATCCCTGTATGTTAGCTCTGTTACATAGGAAAGACAAATATGGTTGGTTGTTGGTTTATGGTGTTTAACACCACTTTCAACAATATTTCAGTTATATCATAAGATAAATGTGAAACTGTTTGGCAAAAACTCTGCAAGTAATATGGACAAGACTAGTACACAAACTATTGAAGTGAGTGAGTGAGTCATTGTTGTTCAACACCATATAAGCAATTTTTCAGCCATATCATGGGAAGAGTAAGTCTTATAATATTTTGTTTTTAATTTTGCTTTCCACATGTAAAAGGTAAGATAAAGGATACTTGCATGCTGCGACTTTAACATTGGTCCTATTGCCCCTGACCATTAAAAATATGATAGAACCAGTAAGCTTGATTTTTCATTGCAAATGTGCTTAAAATTTGATATTTTTTAAAGTTTGGGCTTGTAACTTCTGAAGTCTAAAATTACAGACTGTACTTGTAAGTTGTATGCAAGGTAGAAATATTGCATTTGTCTTGTAATGGATTGGATAACACTCTGTCACTCATCATCATTCATGACCAATCGGAAAGCAACTCTTGATGTGTACTCGATTTAGATACCTAAAGATTTAGTAGGCTCATCTGCGATTGGTCGGTTGAAAATATGAACCTTATGTGATCCCATACAGGATGTTGTTAGATGTTCGTGCATGCCAAAGAAAAACAAAGATACAACAAACATCCAATTGTAATCAAATTGATGACAAGATGTACATAACTACATGTTTCAATTGATTAAAACTTTCCTTGTGTTGCTGTATCACTACAATAAATACAGTATCCAGACAAGGAATTTATTGATATCTACACAAGACATGAACTGGTTCATCAACATTTAACTTGTTGAAATGATGTAACAGTTAAGTCTACACAGAACTGGTTCATCAACATTTAACTTGTTGAAATGATGTATCAGTTAAGTCTACACAGAACTGGTTCATCAACATTTAACTTGTTGAAATGATGTAACAGTTAAGTCTACACAGGACTGGTTCAACATGTTAACTTATTGAAATGAGGTACCAGTTAACCTAAGTCTACACAGAACTGGTTCATCAACATTCAACTTGTTGAAATGATGTAACAGTTAAGTCTACACAGGACTGGTTCAACATGTTAACTTATTGAAATGAGGTAACAGTTAAGTCTACACAGGACTGGTTCATCAACATTTAACTTGTTGAAATAAGGGAACAGTTAAGTTTACACAGGACTGGTTCCTCAACATTTAACTTGTTGAAATAAGGGAACAGTTAAGTCTACACAGGACTGGTTCATCAACATTTAACTTGTTGAAATAAGGGAACAGTTAAGTTTACACAGGACTGATTCATCAACATTTAACTTGTTGAAATAAGGTAACAGTTAAGTCTACACAGGACTGGTTCATCAACATTTAACTTGTTGAAATGAGGTAACAGCTAAGTCTACACAGGACTGATTCAACATTTAACTTATTGAAATGAGGTAACAGTTAACCTAAGTCTACACAGGACTGGTTCATCAACATTTCACTTGTTGAAATAAGATAACAGTAAAGTCTACATAGGACTGCAGCTGGTTCATCAACATTTAACTTGTTGAAAACAGGACTAGTTCATCAACATTTAACTTGTTGAAATAAGGGAACAGTTAAGTCTACACAGAACTGGTTCATCAACATTTAACTTGTTGAAATAGGGTAACAGTTAAGTCTTATCTCGTTCATATTGCTTGTCACAGAGTGAAGATGTTTTAATGTGAAAAAAAAGACTTGTCAATTACAGCTTCACATAATTCTATAGCTTATTGACCTCCTTGACAGAAAATCAATGTAAAAGCATCTGCAAAAACCAAAATATAATTGGTCTGCTACACTGATCTGAAAAACATCAATAACAACATGTCCTTGATGCAGAACAACCTTTGGGCTAATATTCGTAAATAGGGGGAGGGGGTGAATGTAAGAAATGCTACAGGTATACATTCAAGGTAAACAAATGTTACAGTATGTGGGGATTGAGGTATGGGTTTTCCCATCTTAAGATAAAAGTTTCAAATTTCTATGACTCATGGTCAAGATTCAATTTTCATCCATGATTTGTGAATAATTACGGTTCAAATTTCTTGTAAAGCCGCCGACCCCTTCTTCTCCAGGGCTGTGGAAATAATTTCTTCAGGACAAGTTTATTTTTGACTGGTTACTTGTCCTGAACAAGTACCTTATATACCTTTAAATAATTGGACAAGTGGAAATTGTCATTGGTCAGGTATAGTAGTAATAAGTATTTTCTGTTTTATTTGTCCAGGACAAGATCTAGATCTAGAGTCAAAAGTTAATCATGTTAATATTACAACATTCCCCCTGCACATGTGAATGTTTAAAATTTACATACAATGTATATTTTAAGTAGTATTTGGAATTCGTGTAGAAATACCAGTAATCAAAATGTTTGACACTACTCATGATGCTCTGTATTCAGTTTACTAGTCTAACATGATCCTATGGTCATCAATGGTGTTATTTTACTAGTAACTTGACAATTCCTAACAATTTTAAAAGACTTAAAAAATCCAGTTATTTTAACTTGAAACATCTGAATAATTTTAAAAGACATCTAAATTCCAGTTATTTTAGCTTGACACATCCTAACAATTTTAAAAGACTCCTAAATTCCAGTTATTTTAGCTTGACACATCCTAACAATTTTAAAAGACTCCTAAATTCCAGTTATTTTAGCTTGACACATCCTAACAATTTTAAAAGACTTCTAATTCCAGTTATTTTAGCTTGACACATCCTAACAATTTTAAAAGACTTCTAAATTCCAGTTATTTTAGCTCAACACATCCTAACAATTTTAAAAGACTTCTAAATTCCAGTTATTTTAGCTTGACACATTCTAACAATTTTAAAAGACTTCTAATTTCAGTTATTTTAGCTTGACACATCCTAACAATTTTAAAAGACATCTAAATTCCAGTTATTTTAGCTTGACACATCCTAACAAATTTAAAAGACTTCTAAATTCCAGTTATTTTAGCTTGACACATCCTAACAATTTTAAAAGACTTCTAAATTCCAGTTATATTAGCTTGACACATCCGAACAATTTTAAAATACTTAAAAAATCCAGTTATTTTAGCTTGACACATCCGAACAATTTTTAAAAAAACTTCTAAAATCCAGTTATTTTAGCTTAACACACCTGAATAATTTCAAAAGACTTCTAAAATCCAGTTATTTTAGCTTGACATGTCCAAACAATTTTAAAAGACTTTTAAAATCCAATTATTTTAGCTTGACATGTCCAAACAATTTTAAAAGACTTCTAAAATCCAGTTATTTAGCTTGACATGTCCAACAATTTTAAAAGACTTCTAAAATCCAGTTATTTTAGCTTGACTCGTCCAAACAATTTTAAAAGATTTCTAAAATCCAGTTATTTTAGCTTGACATGTCCAAACAATTTTAAAAGACTTCTAAAATCCAGTTATTTAGCTTGACATGTCCAACAATTTTAAAAGACTTCTAAAATCCAGTTATTTTAGCTTGACATGTCCAACAATTTTAAAAGACTTCTAAAATCCAGTTATTTTACATTTGTAGCTTGACATGTCCAACAATTTTAAAAGACTTCTAAAATCCAGTTATTTTAGCTTGACATGTCCAACAATTTTAAAAGACTTCTAAAATCCAGTTATTTTAGCTTGGCACATCTGAATAATTTTAAAAGACTTCTAAAATCCTGTTATTTTAGCTTGACACATCCTAACCCATTTTAAAAGACTTCTAAAATCCAGTTATTTTTGCTTGACATGTCCAACAATTTTAAAAGACTTCTAAAATCCAGTTATTTTAGCTTGACACATCCGAACAATTTTAAAAGACTTCTAAATTCCAATTATATTAGCTTGACACATCCGAACAATTTTAAAAGACTTCTAAAATCCAGTTATTTTAGCTTAACACATCTGAATAATTTTAAAAGACTTCTAAAATCCAGTTATTTTAGCTTGACACGTCCTAACCCATTTTAAAAGACTTCTAAAATCCAGTTATTTTAGCTTGACACGTCCTAACCCATTTTAAAAGACTTCTAAAATCCACGGTAATATCATGATGATCACTTATCACAATTACAAAACCTCTATTCTCATTGTAAGAATACAAAATGTAAATTCTAATGGAAGTGGAATTATTCATTCTGCACGAACCATTACAATAGATTGTCAGATAATTAAGTCAGAGACAAATCAGCCATTCTTATGCTATCATTATAGGATTCTGTATTTGTAAAACCATTTACATCATGGACAAATCATACAGAAGATTAAATTTTATGAGACATGTATCTTCAAGTGGAAATTCACATACAATGTCAAATGACTAGATTTATAGACACACTTATATTAAGAATCAATCAAATCCCCCATCCCCCCTTTTGAACAATTCCATGAGCAAGGACAAAACTTGTTGCTGCAGTTACCAGTTTGATTCGTAAAAATAACAATTTTTGTACCCTATAAAAAATTCCAGATGCCCAGCAACTAACAATGGACATCAAATATTTAAAATCCAGTAGCCAGTCGTCTGACAAATATCAGGGGGCTCTAGCAAAATTTGAGTGGTCTAGGGTTACTGGACCATAGTTACGTCTTGTTCCTGAATTATCCTCTCATCTAACGCCACTTGTACACACACAAGCATATGCTTAACATTAGTTTTATTGGTGGAGGAAACTGGAGAATCCAGAGAAAACCACTGACCTGTTGCAAGTCACTGACAAACTTAAAGTTGTATCGTGCACACCTTTCCATAAGCAGGATTTTAACTCGCAACATTAGTGGTGGTAGGCACTGATTGCACAGGTAGTTGTTAATCCAACTACTATATGATCACAACCATGATGACCCCCCTCGATGAGAAAATAGACTTTATAAAGTTGGAGAAAATAGAACAGTCTTCGAAATTAGACTTTCGAATTTACTGGCCAGAAAACTTCAAAATTAGAATATTTATATAGATTCTATTGAAAAAAATTGGCAAAAGTCACTGGTCCGAATCGATTTTCCCTGGCCATGGGCCACCGGACCACTGCTAAAGTTGATGACTGATAGAACTTACAGAAATAATGAATGTGAATTGAATTTTGTGGTCAAATAAATTGCAAAAGTATTGTCATTTTTTAAAAACTGGACCATATATTCAATGGCTAGCTAATTCCTGAAAATTTCACTATGTGTATTTCTGATGTTGTATATCAATGCTATTTTTGTAATAAATGAACAATCACCATTGAACATAAAAAAGACCATAACATATGGTGTTGGAAATCCAATTCCTGGCTTGGGACAGGCACTAAAATGTGGAGGGGTTAAACCAGATCGCAATCCCCCTTCTCTTGATAACTGGATTTCTGACAATAATACAGAAAAAAACAAATTATGACCAAAAAAAAAACCTGCATATATTTGCTTCCATTAAAAAGACCACATACTACAGATAAGATAAGATAAGATAATTTTATTAAACCAATTTTGGGCCCCCAAGGGGCATATAAAGAAAACATTCAAAGATAGAAATCCAAAAAAGAAAGAATACCACACAAACACAAAACCAACATAATTTACATAATACAACATGCATGAGTAATTAATATATAATAACATGAATAATGTATATATAAAAAAGAATAAAAACAAGCATAGATGACCGATACCGCAGGGGGGAACCATTCATAGGCAGAACAAACTATGGCAGTTTATAGCTAATATTATGATATACATAAAAATATATTATACAAATATAATATGATGCAGATATAACATGGTGTTCATATCACGAAATACTATTTTATCTTTAAGAAAGGTTAAATTTGTAATGTATGGTTCTTCCATATTTCAAAACTTTTGTTTAGGAAGACAGCAAGTTTATTTGATAACAGAGTGTCTTCATTACTAAGAAGCCAAATCAACTTATTATTCGGACTCAGATGTTCAAAATGTTTACAGTTATCTTGAATGTATATGTCAGTAATGTAGCCCGTTCAGTTTCATATATTGGGCATTTCAGGGGCTGCTCTGGCTCCCAAAAAGTAGGAGCCAGAAAAATCGCCAGGTGCCAGTTTTGAAAGTCAGGAGCCCGCTAAAATTTTTACAAGGAGCCAATTTTTTCGAACTGAAACTGTGGTTGGAGATTGAAAAGCTATGAAAAACCTCCTGGGATGGGAACATACTCTGCAAATTAGCAACCAACTGATAAAACATAACATTGTCATGATTTTGATCTAATACAACCCAAATTGTAANGAATAATGTATATAAAAAAGAATAAAAACAAGCATAGATGACCGATACCGCAGGGGGGAAACCATTCATAGGCAGAACAAACTATGGCAGTTTATAGCTAATATTATGATATACATAAAAATATATTATACAAATATAATATGATGCAGATATAACATGGTGTTCATATCACGAAATACTATTTTATCTTTAAGAAAGGTTAAATTTGTAATGTATGGTTCTTCCATATTTCAAAACTTTTGTTTAGGAAGACAGCAAGTTTATTTGATAACAGAGTGTCTTCATTACTAAGAAGCCAAATCAACTTATTATTCGGACTCAGATGTTCAAAATTTTTACAATTATCTTGAATATATGTCAGTAATGTAGCCCGTTCAGTTTCATATATTGTACATGTACATGTACTACTATGACAAAAATAAATGACAACAAAAACATGGACAATACAATACATGTAGCAGGGTCAATGAATGCTCGACAATTGCTCGTACATTTACATTTGTAGTTATTAACTGACTACATGTTTTGAACTACATGTAGCTAAGAATGGCTACAGACTATTATTCTAATTAATTTTTAATGGTCAAGGTGACTAATTATTTTTTTTTATTATTCTCGATGGTTTTAGTCTGGTACAAAATTCTACATGTAAATTAATCCCTTCTCATGGCTTCAATATGTTCACAAGAAGATAATTAAATATTTAAAAATTCTTACAACTATAAATCGGTGTGGAAGGACGATGACATTTCTACAACCTTGAATTGATTTTCTCATTAAGGATGTCATACATAAAGTTGTATAGAGGAACTCAGGTTTATAAAGCTGACTTTAATCCATGTTTAGCCATGATTTATTTTTATTGTCGGTTCATGTGGAAAATTTCTTCAATTCATATTGAACTTCATTACTTGAATATTCTACTCAACATTTCAAATGATTTCATTCTAGTAAACATATTTCATCTTTCGTTCATATTGAGTACTGGTAATATATAATACAACATATATGTATAATGTATACCAATTTCAAACTTTTGCAAAGTAAATTTAACATGTGATGTTAACAAAACAGTGAACCCTTAATTTAAATAAACAGAATCATTAAATCTTATCTCAAATTTAACCTGTTACTCCACACAAAAAGTTGGTTCCAATTGAGTAGCATTTTCAATGTATTAATTATTTCTATTTTAAATTTAAAATAATTTAAAGTTGTGGGGTGGCAGCTATTATACATGTTAGTTAGAATTATCTATTTATGTCATCAATGACTATATCAGCCCTCAAGTATGATACATTTTGTACATATTGTAGTTTGAAATTCAAAAGAAAAGCAAAGCTCAAAATATGATACTCCTTATGTATTCAGATTAACATGCTTCAGTGCTTGTTTAGCATACAAAATATTTTACAAACATACTGATCAACATATTCAAGGTTTTAAGTATTTGTAACCATTGGCGGCACCGTCGTCGCCATGATGGTATGGTAGTTGGATTAACAACTACCTACATGTAAGCAATCAGTGCCTATCACCACTAAAGTTGTGAGTTTGAATCCCGCTAATGGCAAGGTGCATTCGGATCTTGATCGGGGCGAGGTGTGCAACATTACATGTATGTGATAAAGTTTGTCAGTGACTTGCAACAGGTCAATGGTTTTCTCCTGTTATCTCCATCAATAACACTGATTGCCACAATATAACTGAAATATTGATGAAAGTGGCATTAAACAGCATACAACCAACCAACCATCAAGGTTTTAAGCATTTGTCACCATTGGCTGGTGGTCAATAAAAAAGAAAATATTTAGGTATGGTTCCACAGCTATTGTCACCATATACATTGTATTTGCTTATGTTGTCAATGTCATAGTCTAAGTTTTTAATGAAAGCTTCTTGTGACCTTGGCCTTTGAAAGAGATTCAAACCATATTTGTGAAACACATCAGTCCTCACAATGAGCACCGGTCCTCAATCCCAAGACCAGTCAAACTTTGTTCCGACCCGTAAATTTTTCAGTTTCTATTTAGAAATATATAAAAAATAAATTCTACAATTTGAATCGGACCAGTAAATCCAAATTTTCATTTCGTAGACTGCAATGTGCTGACAGTTTCTAAAAGTAGTTGTTCAGAACAAATCAATAAAGGACAAAATTAAAGACTAAAAATTATTTGTTGGTAATTTTCTTGGGAAACTTTTACAACCTCCATGGTATTATATTAACCTACAGGATTGAAGTTTTAAGATCATCTGACAAATTATAAAGATTTTTTTTCCAGAAACATGTGCATGTTAAAGGTTAAATGAAACATAACGCTGTGATTGTGAGATCAATTTCAAGAACAAAACAATAATTACAAGAGTGATTTCTTACACTACTGATTTTTAATTGAGTTTTGGTTGAACCATCACTTACAAATGTACAGTACGTCATGTAAAATGTTCATGCACACAGAGTGGAGGGTTGAGATCCCAAAAACAGGCTTAATCCTGCGACATGTTTGTGCTGTTTCCATGCCAGGACCTGGATAACCAATATCAAATGTAGTTTTTTTTGTGTTCAATGTTTTGAGGTGAGAGGCGATTGTCGCTTTGATCTAATTGGTGGAAATGATGACCAGCACTGTTTAACCTCTCTTTTCACAATTACATACACAACATGTATGTTTTTTGTATGCATAGTTTTGCATACATTTGTGTTAATATCAAAAACTTATTATTTCTAAATTCTGAAAAAAAAATTCACACTGAAATTTTATTGTATAAATTACCTTGGACATCAGGCCCCTCTTCAACTTCGTATTCATCTTTTAGGAACTTGTAAGAAGCATCAGATATGTGGACTTTCCCTGGGACACCTGAAGATTCCATAGTATTGGCTAGTGTAACATCGTTGGACCATACATCAAATTTGAATCTTCTGGTACCAACTATACCACATAGCACGGTACCAGTATGAACACCTACTCTCATGTTCACAGACTCGTTGTTTTCTTCGTCAAATTGCTTAATTGCTTTGATCATACCAAGTCCCATCTCAACACAACACTGAGCGTGATCCTCTTTAGGTTCTGGACAACCAGATACACAATAATAACAGTCTCCTAGCGTACTAATCTTCTCACATCCACATTGTGTACACAACGCATCAAATCTACCAAACAAGTCATTCAACAGTCCCACTAAATGTTCAGCAGTTTTATTGGAACTCATCTTCGTAAAACCAACAATATCGGCAAAAAGAATACTGACATTGTCCATGGTACTCATATTAAACGGCCGAAAAATAATTTCTCCTTTTTCGTGATGCTTATGTTTAGAGTTGCGTTTTTTTGTTCTCCCATCATCAAGTTCTTCGTCAGCGTTGCCACGTTTAGAGTCCATCACTTCTAATGCCACTTTCGGAGGCATAAGAGAATGAATCATCTTTTCTTTTATTTGTTTTTCAATTTGTAGGTCTCTCTTAGCCATTACGGACTGACCAATTTTCCAAAATGTACTACGTCTTGTAACTTGCGACATTACAAATATATGTATTCCCATAATGTGAATGCATAAATGTAGCAAACTTTTGCCGATTATAAATGTTATATTTTGCATTTCTTTGTTTTGCATGGTAACTAGCACTTCATATAAGATTGAATGTGTAACCCCTATTCCTATTGCTACAAAGAGGGGCATCGGCATAACGGCATACATCACCAACAGTACTTCTATTGATGCTGTAAAGCTACCAATGGTTGACAAATCAGATTCAGCGTAAACAAATGGTATTAAAATTGCTGTACATAACACGACTGTCAAAAGAATAGATGTATGTAAACAGAATCTTTCGTAAAATGACGTGTAAGTAAACCAGAGTATCAATGATACGAATCCTAGAAGAGCTAACGAACCTCCTAAGAAATATAACCATTTATTTGTTCTTGTAGTTCCAAAGAATATACACCAAGCCACACATGCTATTATGATGTAAAACAATGCATATTGGAAACGTTTTCTGGTCTGCGGGAAGTAACTTTTCCATTGTTCCTCTTCTAAAGCTACAGAATCAAATTTTGGGTTCCACCAACTGCCAGATGCACGCTCAAAGAGAATCGGCCAGGAACCTCTTTTGCCTTGTAAATAAGTTCCCATCAATCTATTTTTAGCAGGGGACTTAATGTCCAGATCTACTGCCTCCTTATCCTGATCATAATGAGCAGAATTCTGTGGCTGTGCCATTTTGTTGTTGTTGTCCTAGATTAACTTCTAACCCATAGTCACTACCTCACAACCTGTAATATACAGAACTGACAAGTTTATAGTGTGCACCTTAAACTTTTCTGCATAACATTTAAATGAATATTTACAATAAAGTTAAGTAAAAAACATGTTTCGACCTACCAGACATTGCCGGCCACTTCCTTCACAAGAACAAACTGTATTAAAATCTTTTAATTCGTTCCACATGATAAACTTTTTTGTTGGACTGTACTTGATCAAACATTTACCTAGCTTAACATTTAAAAGAAATAATAAATCCGTCGACTACATTTAGACGTTGATCATTCCGATTCCAAGCGCTCACTGAATAAGATCGTCCGGTGGGAGGCTGGGTTATAAATGGAACAGCCCACAATACACATGTTGCCACTTTTCAATAAATCAATGATTACTCCCTTGACTGAGAAAACCCCGTTTTAACCAACTTGTCGTAACTTAATTATGTGTATTTAATACTGTAGTGACAATGCTAGAGAAAATAACAATATGGTGCTTTCTACGACGTCCGCGTCAAATACCCGCGTGCTACGGGGAAAATCGCCAGGTTCATATGAGGTTGTTTTACATAATTTCTAAGTGAGAAAGAAAATAATATTGACAATGGGCTGAGGTCATTAGACGATTATATTATATTTGTATTTATAATAATTCCAGAGATATGTACAATTAATTAATATTATACAAGCAGAGACATACATTGTATAACTGAAAAACAACAAATTACGCGGTGCTAACAGACGGTAGACTTTATAGAATTACTCTTTTTTTTGGCAGGTACTATCAATGTGATAAAAATAGCAAATTACATATATAATTATATTATCTTGCATACATTTAAACTTATTACATGTGTCATTAATGTATGTATATATTCTTGTATCTCGTTATTATTTTTTGTGGGTGGTATATATTCTTGTGTTGTAAATTAATCTTAAAAATACACTTTTTTCGGGTTTTAAAATATAACAATTTAAACAAATGTAAATGTTTTAAATCAACTTGCATTATCTTCCTATCTATTTATGGTAAACGGACATCACGGGGTATATAATCACAATTTGCTAGCCTAGGGCAAAGTTTTTAGACATCAGAGGTTTTATTTTGTTAGTAACGAATCACAAGGTTATTCTTTTAACATACTAACGAATCCGCTTATTGTATCAGTATCATCAGCAACCCATGACTGTTCACGATCTGATTATCTCAAATTCTATGTCGGTTCAAAAGCTCATTGCGAGCTTATGCTATGTTGTTTGTGTCTTGCCGACTTTAAATAAAACTTATTTGATTTGATTTGATTTGATCGCCACTCGTGAGTCACACGAAAACCATACTTTCGCGTTTGTTTCGGAACAATCTTATTAAAATCAAATGTCTCACCTTCTCCCCTAGCTTTACTGAAATTTCGTGGCGTGGTCTCGCACACGGCGACATAGCAATAAAGAGGAGAAAGTGAGAACCCTTATTTTAATCAGATTGGTTTTCTAACAGCTCTGCATTTAGTAGTTTTCAACAACACCATCTCAGCTTTTCCTACACATATTAAAACATATGAAAGATAAGAATAAGAATAAGAATATTTACTATTCCAATCAATGGGCCCACAATAGGGGCAAACCAATTGCATACCTTGATTATTGTCATTGAGGCAATTATGCATATACATTGTATATATATATATATAAATATAAATATACAATGTTTCTTGTCGGGTTCAGAGCCTTAAAATTTTAATAATATAAACATAAAGATAAAAAAATATTTCAGTATCATAAACCCTGTTTCAGTTTTCTTGTCTCAAGGCACTCTATTATATATTTTCCAAATATACGATCTTACTAGACTACGGATTGACCCACGGGAAGTGACTGGAGAATATCTGCCGCAGTTTACCGAAAATGCTATAACCCATGAATACCCTATAATTCAAATATAAAATGCTACAACCCATGAATACCCTATAATTCAAATATAAAATGCTATTAACCCAGTTATACAATGAATTATAGCCCAGTTATACAATGAATACCGGTACCCTATAATTCAAGCATAAAATGCTATAACCCGGTTATACAATGAATACCCTACAATTCAAATATAAAATGTTATTAACCCAGTTATACAATGAATTATAGCCCAGTTATACAATGAATACCGGTACCCTATAATTCAAGCATAAAATGCTATAAACCAGTTATACAATGAATACCCTATAATTCAAGTATAAAATGATATAACCCAGTTATACAATGAATACCCTATAATTCAAGTATAAAATGCTATAACCCAGTTATACAATGAATACCCTATAATTCAAATATAAAATGCCATAACACAGTTATACAATGAATACCCTATAATTCAAATATAAAATGCTATAACCCAGTTATACAATGAAAACCCTATAATTCAAGTATAAAATGCTATAACCCAGTTATACAATGAGTACCCTATAATTCAAGTATAAAATGCTATATCCCAGTTATACAATGAAAACCCTATAATTCAAGTATAAAATGCTATAACCCAGTTATACAATAAATACCCTATAATTCAAGTATAAAATGCTATAACCCAGTTATACACTGAATACCCTATAATTCAAGTATAAAATGCTATAACCCAGTTATACAATGAATACCCTACCATTCAAGTATAAAATGCTATAACCCAGTTATACACTGAATACCCTATAATTCAAGTTTAAATGCTATGACCCAGTTATACAATGAATACCCTATAATTCAAGTATAAAATGCTATAACCCAGTTATACAATGAATACCATATAATTCAAGTTTAAAATGCTATAACCCAGTTATATACTGAATACCCTATAATTCAAGTATAAAATGCTATAACCCAGTTATACACTGAATACTCTATAATTCAAGTATAATATTTAAAAATTGTTTCATGTTGTCTGAACTAGTGTTTTAATCTAGATTAGACCGGTTTGAGTTTAAATTGCCACTTTCAAAAATGTTTAAGGTTTTATTGGTGAAGGAAACCAGAATACCCGGAAGACATCATCGACTGAGGGGAGTAATTTTTGGTACACATCGCCACGGACTGTAGTTGCTATATTAGTGGGGAAAGCAACTCACAGAATCAGTAAATGTCATTGTTAGCTTTGTTTGTCTTTTTTTTTTCTTTTGCGCAGAAAATGATATATACATATTTTTTTTCTTTTGCGCAGAAAATGATATATACATATTTTTTTTCTTTTATTTTTTTTTCTTTTTTTTTTCTTTACAATTTACCTCTTTCATCCGCCAGTTAAAACTGTCGTTCCCTGTAAAGGGATACTAGTCACTTCATTAAATGGAAAAACCTTCTTACCATCCTTTTAAAACATTTTCTTTTAGTTAATACAATTACGCTATGCTGCGAAATGATAAAGAAATATACCAAATGTAAATTTACACAGGCAGTGAACAAAAGTATTCGGATGTTTCCGATTTTCTTATCTACAATTAAAAACATTATCCCAACGTCAATTCTTGTACGATTCAATATTTTTTTATCAGCAAAACCAGTATTACTCTATTATTTCAATATAATTTTATAAACTAAGATTTAGAGAAAACACATTTAAATTTAAGCGTGACAAAACTGATTTAAGTTCGTGGTAAATTCAATACAATGATTAAACTCCTTTTGTAGACAAAAGAAAAAATGAATGAAAAAACAAACATGTTTCCACAAATTATCAGAAAATAATTATTATTGACTACATAATTTTCTGGTTTTTATTATAACAAACATTATCCCCCCCAAAAAAAAGACTTCAAGACAATACATGTATTTTGGAAAAAATAATGTACTTTTAATATATGAAATATATAGGAGAAATTGGAAGTGTCTGAATACTTTTCTCCATTGTCTGTAGTAATAATAGTAATACTCTAATAATAAGGGACTTGTTCAAAAGCGCGACTTTTTGTGAAATTTTGAAAAGCGCGATATATCAAAAGCGCGACAAAAAGTAAATCATAAGCGCGACTTTTCTATGTATCAAAATGTAGATATCTAAGTTAGTGAACACAACCTCCATTGGCTATTTCAAAAGTCAAAATATTGGAGAGCAAAATTCATTACAGAGTCTTTGAGAGCAAAAAACAAGTCCTAATCAGGGGCGGATCCAGGCTTCAAAGTTAGGGGGGCGCACTTAAAATAATCGCGTCGAGCGGAGCGAGGCGCGAAAATTTTGGGGGTATTTCGTATGAAAAATCACGATTTTACGCAAAAATCATATTTTTTCCAATTTTAGGGGGGGCGTGTGCCGGGTGCCCCCCCCCCCCACCTGGATCCGCCCCTGCTAATAACTATTAATCAGCTAAGCTTACCAGATAAACCTTAGCTTTATTAATAGTTTCATGTTATTTAGGGGCTGTAAATTTCAGAACCGTTATCAACGATCATGGGAATGATAGTTGGCACAGGTTTGTTACTCACCGAAGACCTCTATAATGATTATACACATACATACATGTATCTCAATTAATGTATGCATCACAAAAAGTCCTGCGAAAGTTTGACAACAACTCTATATCATGAATCATATTTAGATTTCTGAATTTTCTAAATAATTTTATATAAAACTATTTACACTGAAAGTCAAAATGACCTAATAATATAGTAAAAAAAATACAAATAATTAATTCTATACTTTATTTTAAATATTATATTTTATTAAAGGAATATCGTTGATGATTTGCATATCAACACACCCTTCTTTACACAAACAAAACACACACATTGGAGTAAATTAATTAAAAAAATATATATCATATGCAAACAATTCGTATATCTTAACGAAATTTTAAATGAGATTGATAAATTGTAGGTCTCGTAAATTAAGATAAAGATTTTTCATAAAAGTTAAATTTTCTTACTTTTTTCTTTACCTTATATTTGTTGCATTCCACGTGTATAACAAATTTGATAGTCACACTGAAACAAGCTGTATTTTATAGGATAGAGGTAACAAATGAGATCACAGTTGAAATCGTAACATTTCCACGAATCAAATCCATTTTATCATTTAATTGGCAAATACAATATACTTAAGCTAAGAGAAATATCTGGATTCTAAGACAATCATCCTATTTAAATTCGTAAAAACATCCTACATTTTCATCAAAACAAAAGCGATGCGGAATTTTTCGATTTCAGAATCCATAGCTTCAGCAATAAGTTTATGTTTTATATACTAACAACTGTCTATTGGTTCAGTATAAACATTACGCCTTTGTATTTATACAAACTTAGTTTTCTTCCAGGAAAGGATTGACCAAAACTATATGATACCGTTAGTCAGAAGAACAACTTGCGATTCTTGCATTACTACAAAGTACATTTTAATTAAAAGGGGAGTGAGACCAGGGGTATTTCTAAGTCCCATCTTCTTTATTATTTTTGAATATTGACTGTGATTGATTGTTTTTTTTTGTGTTTTTTTTTGGACGTCAGGTGAAGAGTATTTCAGTAATATTTACGAAAGCAAGTTTAAAAGTGGTGTTATTTAGGTAAAAGTTGACGCTGGGATTAGCCTATTGACGTCACCTGTAAATGTGTAAGGAGAAACTGATATGGTCCCCCGGGGGTAAGTGTTCAATCATCTTCTGCAACCGCGTGGATTCCACTTAGTTTTTAACCAAGTGGCATTTTGTTGCTTCCTCCACTTTAAGATTCAAGATTCAAGATTTATTTCAAAACACTCAGACACATATACAAGTGTAACAAGAGGTCATTTTTTAAATAATACTATACATTCAAGACATGACAATGAACATACGATGAAAAATAATAAATCTGACAGTAAATATAAATATAAAGTTACAACATAATACAGGCAGTTACATACATTTAGAGTAAAGCAGCAGCTTTTATAATAAAAATTGATAATCGCTTATAAAGTTCTGTATTGCAAATAGAAAGAAGACCTTCAAATTTGGCATGGTTAGGGTAAGCTCGATAATAATTTGGCAAATACTTATTTCTAAGGGTGATAATGTTTTCATTTTTACAAACTAATAAAAAATGATATTCGTCTCCAATAGTTTCTCTGCATAAATGACAAATACACTCTTCTCCGTGTATATTATACCAACGACCAGTTCTCTTCTCGGGGTATATTATACCAACGACCAGTTCTCTTCTCGGGGTATATTATACCAACGACCAGTTTCTATAGGTAAGTGCAGATTTGATGTTCTAAATTTAGTTATCCAAATTCTGGAGTGTTTCGCCAGTCTAAGTAAATAGTTCTCAATACAACAATCTTTTTTGAAAACAGAGTAAAATTGTCCACGAGAAGAGGAATATATATCACTAAACCATTTTTGAGCAAACTGGTCTCGTAAAATTTGGTTAAATACACTCTTGCCATAAACAGGAAGCTGGTTTATAAAAATGAATCCCATGCCAGTTGAATTGAATATAGACTCTATATGATTTAAGCATTTGAATCTATACTGATGTTTGGCTTTTAAAAGATACATTAATCTATACAAAACACTACTTAATTTATGTTCATTTAAAACCAACTTGCTCCAAAAAGCGATCATATACGAAGCTTCACACGAATTTCAAGCGGAAATCGATCAAGTTCTCCATATATCATAAAATTTGGAGTAGTATTTCTAACCTTTAAAATCCGTTTACAAAATTTCAACTGAATTTGTTCAATAACTTTTACATTTTCGTATCCCCACACCTCGGAGCCATACAGCAAGATAGGTTCAATCATAGAGTCAAACATTTTCAGTTGCAAGTCAATAGGTATTGATTCATTTCGCACCAGTTTATAAATACAATACAATGCTTTATTAGCTTGTTCTACAAGTTTTTCCTAGTCTCAAAAAAAGTACCGTTATATTTAAATATTATCCCAAGATATGAGTATGTATCAACAATATCAAGCGTATGACCATGTAAAATAAATTTAGGATCTAGTGCAGTTTTCCTTTTTCTAAAAATCATAACTTTTGTTTTTGCAACATTTACTTGTAGTCTCCAAATTTCACATTAAGAGTCAAATATATCTAAAGCTTGTTGCATACCTTCATTTGCTTCGGATACAATTACAGTATCGTCTGCATATAAAATAACAAAATTTTTATATAAAATGTGCAGTTCATTTTCTATTTTTTTTAACTTTATAAGAGGCAACATGTCAGAAAAGGAGGAGCAGTCTTAAATAGGTGATGGACCATTATATATATGATTGGTTACTAGTGTATTTCTAATTAACAGACCAGCTGAAAAGTATACTAACAAACACATACTGTAAAGAACAAATGTAAAAATGAAGTATTCCCATAGATATACCCCACACCCGGGACTACCCTCGCATTCATTTCACATGAATGGGTCATTTAATTTTCTGTGCTATAACTCCAGAACAGAGAGAAATATAGACACTTTTTTATGCGCTGACTATTTTTTTTTCACGTGAATAACGAGGATATTTAACTATT
>MJUT01038701.1:531437-550355 GCA_002080005.1 Gigantidas platifrons | reverse complement strand
CATTGAATACAACGTGACAACAAATACAGCAAGTCCATTGAATACAACGTGACAACAAATACAGCAAGTCCATTGAATACATAGTCATCGTACTAACAAATTGTACACTGTGTACGGTGTGTTCGAATTGTATATACTAGTAGTTGAAATGTGAAGGAGTCGTGTAGCTTTATCTTGTGAGTGATAATACAATGATAACAGATTTCTTAAAGAGGAAGGTTAGATTCCTAAGTTGACATTTTGTCATGAAAACATCAACTACATTTTTGTTGTATATAAATTTATACTGCTTGAGGAAAATATGGTTGTCATAACATTAGATTAATAAGTAAAATGTCAGATAGAGGAGTAGTCATACCTATCTTATCGTAAAGTGGTCACGACAAAGAATTCTTTAATTTGTTTGCTTGTTTTTGGGATGATCCGTGTCTTATGTTTTTCAGCGTTTTATGTGTTAAATGTTTCTGTTTTAGGGGAAAAAAACGCTTGATTTTACTGGGGTGAAAGGGGGATTTTGAAAAATAATTTTTTCCCGACTCAGAAATAAGCTTAACATTGTCTACAGGTTAAAAAATTATTAAAGTTGTAAAGCTTCTAGAACAATTGACAAGTCTATGGCAGATACTTAACGTCTTTGTGCTGGACGTTCAATACAAAAGTTGTTAAACATGAGTGATACAAACTCATCACTGCCAGAATTAGTCCCACACAAGAGATTGATTGTCCTTGCAATAGCTGACCTGTAAGTTATGTGTAACCATTAAAGGTACTAGATGTATAGCCTTTGTCTTCAAAGAGATACAGAAAACAATCAGCTAGTTGTTGTGGAGTGATCAATTTGTTTTGGCAGACGCCACATCAAAAATAAATCGACATTTTAAGTCATATATTGCCCCTGTTGACTGTCTGACTACTCTAGATTTGCGTTTGGTTGCTATGTCAGAAAATCATCTCTGTCTGATACAAATCCTGACAGCAACCATGCTTTCAGATGGAGTTTCCCCATCCTTTGGTGAATCTTCCTTCTCTTGAATATTGGGACAGAAGGTCCCTCACAAGGGAAAACAATGTGGTTTTGCGGACCAAAATAGAAGGAGACCCGGAAACTCAATATTGATTTGGCCAAGCCGGAGCAATAAGAATGATCTTGAAATCATCCTCTCTTATCTTGTACAAAATGCTGTGGAGAAGACGAAACGGTGGAAAGATGTAATTGAACTTCCCTCTCGAAGAAATGGGCATTGCATCCACCGCCCAGGCTCTCTGGTCTGAAATTGGAAAAATATAGGTCTCCAGTTTGTAATTCAAACTTATGGCAAGCAGATACATGTATCAGGAAGCGATCCAGATCTATAGCTTGAAAAATCATTGAATACAACTCCCATTCCGTATTCACTGGAACACGGAATCGAGATAACGTATCCGCTATTAGATTTTGATTGACTGGTACATGTCTCACTGACAACACCGTATGGAAACTGTCGCATAAAAAGATAATTTCTCTGCATAGGTGATCAACCGAAAAAGGGTTAGTTCCCTTGATTCTTCCACTGTTGTATTGCATGTGGCTATCAACAGAAACTGCCCTTGAATCGCTTCTTGGAAATAGTCTCATTGACAGTAGAACTGTTCCCATTTCCAGAAGATTTACGTGTTCTTCCCACACCGATGACAATGTTCTCCCTTCTAGGAAGGTACTCCATCCTGTTGGGGAGGCATCTATGTAAAGAGTCGGTGTGGATTCATAATGAGGCAGTAGTCTGGGAAGAACAGGAATAGAGGCCTCCCACATTTCAGTAACTGTACACCAGAACTCCCTCTGGGACCTTTGAATTGAACGTATATGTAGACGGCCCACGGGAATAACGTCCAACAAAAAAATCAGAAAACCTACTATAAGCTATTAAAATTTAAGAGCTGGTATTGATGATACCTGAAAAAAAAAATGTTCACTAAAATTTGTAGGGTTACATTTTTCCCCTCTGTGGATAAACTAGACCCAGGTCTCTCCGAAAAATGTTCCCCTAGAAAAAAATGGAATCTTTGCTGGGGACTAGTCGGACTTCTGAAAAAGCGCATACTTAGTTTTCTCTAACAGATATCAGGAACTTGTGGTGAAATAGGAATGTCAAATCGAGCGAACGTATCTAAATGAATTAATAGATCTGTTGGTTTCCATCTTGAAATGTGGTACAATTGTATGCTGATACAGAACGGAGAGAGAGGGCGAAAGTACCAGATAAAAAAAATCACTAATTCTATATCACCTCCTGCAGAAACGTGTGAACCTCTTTTTGCAGTAAGGGTTCCATGTCAGACATGTTCAGAGGAACTGATGACAATGGAAATTAATTTTTGAAGTGAAATTCCAGACCTCCGCAGTAGTAACAGGGTCCACGTGTCTGGAGTGATCGATGGCAACAAATAGAGTTAATAAGTCTCTCTTTGAAAAATGCAGAGAAGGAGTTGGAAAATGCCCCTCTTCCTCAGGTGTTCGGATTGAAGGAGGGACCATCATTTATAGACTTTTTTCTCTGCACCACTTTGACCTTTTTACCTGTGGCAGAGGAGGAATTCTTAGCAGCATATCTCTTGCGATAACCGGAAACCTACTTAATAGGAACAATGTCTGAATGCAGCGAAGAAGTTGTGACTTTTCTTTGCCCATTATATACTTTCATTGTCGGGGCCGTTTTCCCAATGGAATGTCAAATAATTTGTCCTTCACTAGAGGAGAAACAACAGAGTCTCATTAAGAGACTCGTCAATGGAAGGTTTATCCAACATTTCATGTCTTTTTGATAATGTGACGTTAGATAATGTACCTATCAGAATAAACTGTGAAACACCAAGACGTTGGTCTATCCAGTAGAAAGAGAGATTTGTGTTCACACCAAACTTCTTCCCTTTGTACTCTAGTAGAGAACCACCAGCAGCCATAATATGCTCTGTTGTACCAAGGACATCAAACAAAAGTAGAAGACTACTCTCTGACTTTCTAGAACCAGTCCCTCTACAGGTTGTGTACTCAATGCAGAGTATGTTTTATCACAGGACAGATACCCTTTCCCTAGAGACAAATCTTGAACGGAGAAATCCATGGGAATAATCTTAGAAGAATGGAATAAACGGAACCAAAACCATTGTACTTGTTCCCTTGTACCCTTGTTAGAATGAAATTCTGGAATGCATGCATGCTCAGTCTAGGGCTGACTTGGTATACCTGGATTCTGGGAATGATGTATATCCTTTAGGTTTATGCTTTACCAAACCTGAGCATGACATAAAGAGGAAATTGTGGATTATATAAGAAGAGTTTGAAGATACCATGGGGGTAACCAGAATCAGGAAATCGAAGAACAGACAACACAATGGCCAAAAGAAAAAGGACAAACAACGATCTATAAAACATACATATAAAACTAAAGATCGAGTAACATGAACACACCCCACTAAAAACCGGGGGTGAAATCAGGTCCTGTGGAAGGGTAAACAGTTCCTGTGCCTAACAAATCCCATATCAAAGGTTACCTGACGTGGTTGCTGACCGCCAGAGAGAAATACCAAGTTCATGTAAATCTGCTCTGTTATCCATATTTTACAGATCAAATACGTTGTATTACAAGTATCCTGTGTATATATATATTAATTTTTGTTGTTGCAATACTTGTTCAATGCAAATTGCAATGTCGTAAAATTTACAAATCCGTAGAATATTTTTTTTCCTTCAAAGTTCACGTGTTGCCCGCTGCACTGAGACCGGAAAAGTAATAAAGGAATGGGGCCACTACCGCTAAGTTAGAGTAGAGGTCATCAGGTTTTTTTGCTGGTTTCCTGTTCGTGTCAGCCGCTAGCTAATGAGATCTAAGTTTTATCATGGTAGCGAATATTAAAGTTGATATGCCATTACAAAGAAAAGTCTGAAGATACATTGTACTTATAAAGAGGTACTAGTAATCAGAAACCGTTAATCGAAGGACAGTCAATACAATGACCAAAATAAAAAAAAAAGACAAAAGGACAAACAACGATTTACAAAACACTACACAGAAAACACGAATCCCCACTAAATCCCAGGTGCGAATTCATGTGTTCCGTAATGTTGAGCAGTTCCTGCTCCATATGTGCCACCCGTTGTGATAATTTTGTTAAAAACCCGGTAATACATCATGGATGAGGAAAAGACCGGATTGTGGCTTACGGCAAACGAAACATATCCATGCTAACTTGTGACAAAGATGACTTCAACTTAATCACTAGCAACCTTTGGTTCAGTAGTTGCCTTGCTAGCAGCAACCAGTTAAGTCACTCATGTGGGAAGCACAAATCCTGGAATATCGGATCGACTGAGAGTTATATATTCCATATGCAGGTGCTGCTGGAACATTGCTACGTAAAAATGGAGAGTTCACAACGGGAAAGTTGTGTGGTTTCTAAAAATAAAGAATTCTTAAATGGACCAAGCACCCCAGTCTTAACTTCAAGGACATAGTCATGAGCTAATTAACACATATTGCATTTACCCGTCAAGTTAATACTTTGGCATCTTTAACAAAATAATTTGTCAGAAAATATTCATCTCAGAAACCATTGATCCAATATGAAGCAAACCTGACAGGAATGGTGTTTGGGTGGTCCTTATTCATAGTTGTATCGGAGTGGTGGATCTCCACCCATAATGATCAATGTTTCTACAAAAAAAAATAATGGACCAAAGCAACTTTACTGAAAGATAGAATCTGCTCAAAATTTAACCACATGGGCATAATTAGGAGCTATTAAATATACATTCCAGGATTTTTCCCGTTTTTACACCTTGGCAATTTTTGTAGATTATGGAAATACAGCATGTTTAAGCAAACCAATCATTTTTTTCTCTCTCTGAAGCTACTCGGCACACATGCACCAAACGTGACAGAAGTAGTGTTTTCATGGTCGGCATTCAAACAAGTATCTGATTGGCCGGAATAATATCCAGGGGTGGGGTACTTGAAATAGAAAATATTTAAACTGGTCAAATATGTCGTGCTTCAAGTCTGAATTCCTCAAATTTTGAATGAAAGAGAATAGTTGGAGGCTCTTTTGCATATCCTCGAGTTTCCCGTCAACTCGACCTTTTTGGTACGGACATAAGTTATATCTTTAAACAAATAATCATTTAAAATATCTTCTTCTCTGGAAAGCAAACCAAACATGACATAAATAGTTTTCACGTGGTCCCCATTACAAAATGTGTCCGATTCGTTTGAATTCCATCCAAGATGACCGTCAGTACTTATAATATAAAAGTCTTAAACTTAAACGCTGCCTAACTCGAAGCCAGAATCTACTCAAATTTTAAATCTAAGAGCATAATTAGAAGCTCTGTAACATATATTTCATATATTTAATTTTTGATGTGGATCTGAAATTACATCCAAGTTTACCAAAACCACAAGACATTGTTTATTTATGGGATTATAAATAAGAAATGTCTTTTCTCCAAAACTACAAACTTGTTTGAACCCACAACGGTGCATGAATAAACAGACTAGGGATACAGGCTCAAGGGAGCGTCTAGTTCAATATTTGCAGCATTCGTTTAATGTGTGCCTGTATGAGTTGTCAGTCTACGTTACGCTAACAATGCATTCCTCTTCTGGGTCTTGACCATATTTATTATCATTTATTGTGTACAAGAATGGTTAGTCTTCGCTTTTTTCTCGTCTCCAAATTGACACTGAAATGGCAGTTTTCTAAAATGTAATTGCTATATTTAGTAGACAGTCTACACTGTCGAATTTCATAAATTGATCATCACATCTTTACAGGAAAAGGTCATCGTGGCCGCGATCATAAGGAGTTATGAAAAGAAAGTTTAAACAGTGATGGTCAACAATTCCACCAGTAACAAAACAAACAATGACCTCTTATCTCAATTCATTTAACATAGACAAAGATAATGTCATATGGCGTTGGAAATCCAGGACATGGCCTGGGACAGGTACACAAATGTTGTGAGGTTAAACATGTCAATGGAAATCCGAACCTATCCTTTCTTGATAGTTTGATTTCCAATGGCAATACAGATAAACAACCGATAATAATCTGCACAGATTCGTTTCCACTGAAAAAGTTCATGCACATACTATCACAAAAATGAAGGACAACATAAACAAGGACAGTGCAATAGAAGGATCAATGACTGATCATATGGAAGCATTGTATGTTATCTCTAAAGTTGTCCTAGTTCCAATACTTTGAGTGATAATGTTTTAGTCCTCCGCTCAAGCCCTCCATGGTATTACTGAAACATTGTTGAAAGTGGCGTAAATCTGCATTTTCTCACATTATGTGTCGCTCTACTCGGACATATTATTCTGATTCCTAACCAACAGTCTTTGCTCTTGGACAAGCAGCAAATACAAATGTTATGGTCTTTGGTTTGACCCGACCGTGGCTCGAACCTACGATCTACTGCACTCAAGACGAGCAGATTAACCATTACACTACAGATGCGGTTCAGTCCATTTATATATAATAATAATGAAATCGGTTAAAATGAACAATCGATTACATTGAACATATAATATATCCCGTCAAGCCCCTGGAGTGAATATCAAGTCTGGTTATATTGTACATATTGAATATTATGTTCTGAAAAGAAGACATGTTCCCACTAAAATGTCATCAAGAGTGAACTAGACTGTACTAAGTAAATCGGCCGTGTACACCATCAACTCACAGGTTGTTGCTGTTATTAAGGAACCATCGTCGTCGGGATTGCATGTAGTTGTATTTAAATCTATCTTTGCAACCAGTGCATGTCACCAGGGCCTATGAGATGGGGGTTCGGCCGACACATTGGTCCGGGAGCCAAGAAGGGTTCTGTGAATCTCTGAAGGGCCCCATAGCCTTAGCCATAGACGTTTTATTTTGGTCTTTGTTTCATGGGGGGGGGGGGGGGGGNGGGGGGGGCGGTATTTTCAACTAGATTTTTTTAGTTTATTTAGAAAATAAATATGTAAAATTCACTGTATTCTGGACCCCAAAGCAGTCTTATTCCGCCTTGCAAAATTTCTCTTGGAGGCCTTGCTTGTCACCACTAAAGTTGCGAATTCGATTCGCGCTCATTGCGAGACGTCTTTCTTGTTGATAACCCCACATCTGGGAAATAAATTCTATACACCAAATAACATCTAAACGACACAAAAAAGCCGATTATCGACAGAAGCAAAGTGTACCTTTCAACTGAAGACTAGGGGCAAATCTCACTCAGCTTAGGGTATGTGTTATGCTCATCTGTCACTGTGAAATGTACAATAGTAATACAAGCGTTGTTCCTTTACTTTAATTTAAGTCTTAAGTGTAATGTTGGATAGTCTCTCGTGTTCACTACATTAATGATCATTTCTTGGTAACTCTACCTGTTAATTTTTTGTGCGATTCGAGATTTTTTATACGGAAGGTCACAGGTGCATAGCGAGATTTTTTTTAAAATATAATATCTCCTATCGCATCTGTGCGGCAGGTGTGTGGGTTTTCTCCTGATATTCCGATTTCGGCATGTGTGTGTGTACTTCTCTAGATATTCCGGTTTCCTGTAACTTCATGGCATAACTGAAATATTGTTGAAAGTGAGATTTGTCCAACATTGTTTTTCTACTCCCAAGATGACACAATACCGGTATACACTTCTTGTTTTCAGACTCGTTGAACTCAATTGTTACTTAATATCAATTGTTGATTGGATGATCGCATCTAAAGTAAGTTATCCTGGAAATGAACAGGTATTTGTGAAAATCAACCCATGGACCGACGTCTGACAATTCAAATAAAATACTCTTACCTCTATTTTTAATGTCACTCTTTGTGTCGGCGAGCGAGCAAGTGATTGTTGTTCGCTGAATGAGCAATTTTCTTTCAGATATATCACCACGGAAACAAGTTACATTGGACGAGTAGATGATAACGATGACAGCTTTGTACTAGATCAACATGTTTAGTTGGATGCTAAAGTGTTAGCTCACTGAAACAATAGTCTGTGGGTAGACACGTCACTCCACTGACACGTTATTGGCAAACCGAGCCAAACTGTCTCTGGTCTTACTCCTTATTGTTGCGTCCTTATCGGAAAAGCACCAAATACAACTTGGTAGTCTTTGGTTTTATCATCTGCCTCCCACAATACATGGCTCGAACCCACATTCTGCCATACTCGATGTAATGTGAGAGAAAAAGTGGGTGATGTCTTCAAAGCAACGGACGAGTTTGTACTTTTTGTTTTGTTTAGCTATAGATCATTTATACTTCTTAATAAAATATAGAATAACGTCCGTTTTGAGGGTCGATATAGACCATATTATATCGCAGGAGTCCGAGACCTTCAAAAATGACGTTATTGTTTTACTTCACATTGACCCATAATTTTCAGTATCAGTCAGTTCGTCTATACCGAAAAGATACCGAAAATATCACTAGTCGTGGTCAAGGGAAAAATGACCAAATTACCGAAATCAAAACAAGTTTTTTTTTTTTTTTTTTACAGATCTTGATAAATAAAACTTTTTTTGAAAATATCAATAACAATAATATTGGCCAAAATGGCAGGAAATGAAAAACGAAATGCCTCCAATCTTATACTTAATTTTCGTACCTCGAACTATCCCCTCATTTCTCGATGACAATGCAGGCAGCATCTAATGTTATGCTCTTGTAAGATCATACAAACATGTTAATCCCTTGTACAACGGGGATTATCATAATGAAAATTATATGTTTGATGGTCGTTTTTTTTTATCCCATGAACCTACTACATATATTATAAGTATTTAATTAATGAAGGAAATAATTAAAATTGATTAAAGCAATCAAATGCTATGGTAATAACTAAAAAATAATAATCGTTGATTGACTTTGGTACTAGCTAATTATTCCAACTTTCTTTCTTTTTATTTTTATATACATATTTTATTATTACTAAATTATTTTTAATACTGGTACCGAAATGACCAGGTGCCGATTTGACCTGATACCCTACATACTACAGTGGGAAATCAGACTTGCTATCTGTATGGCATTCCAGAGTCTGTTTAAGTTTTAATTGGTGCAGGAAATGGAAGTACATGTACTTAGAGAAAACCATTGACCTGGCAAAATGTATCCTGCACACCTTGCTATGGTGTGAATCAAACAGTGATGGACAAAACTCGGAAAACATCAGATGCATCTGCTCCTGGAACGGAATCAGGTGGCCAGCGAGGAGTGTAGTAAGAATAGATGAAAATGTAACTACTATAGGATCTCTGTCTAGACGTCTCCCATTAATATTACACCAGTTTTGGTTTATGGTGTTTAACACCACTTTCAACAATATTTCAGTTATATCGTAGAGGTAAGTTTATTGGTGGAGGAAACCGGAGTGCCCGAGAAAACCATTGACATACTGCAAGTTACTGACAAACTTTATTACATAATGTTGTATTGCTTGAGCGGGATTCGAACTCACAACGTTAGTAGTGATAGGCACTGATTGCATAGTACTGTAGTTGTAAATCCAACTACACTAGGATTATGATGGACCCAATATTAGACAAGAAAATGAATTTTAACCAGAAAATACATGAAAGAGAATGGCATTTATAAGACAACAATATTGACTTGGTAATGAGGATTTTATTGTGATTTGTATATCTAGTATGTAAATACCACATAATAGCCATATATAATTTTATAATTTAGCAATGATTAGTATCCAACACAAGATAGGTTACCATCAAATGATACCCAATTAATAGATTACTATCATTTGTATCTACATTGTATATTCCCATATTGATGGATTTATTTCAATCAATTGATTCAGAACTCTTCATAATAATAATTTCCATGTTTATATCTGAGATATTGATAATATGAGAATTGAGATTTGTCTATCTTGAACAGCTGATCTTGTACCTCCAACTGACAAACTACTAGAAATATTAACATTTGCTATGGAGTATAAACAGAAACTTCTTTGCTAGGCTTACCATACTTGGCTGTGCATAGCACACATTGATGTATAATAGGCATCATATCATTGATCCATTCAATACCATATAGAAGAATTGAACTATAGATTTCTTGTCTATGATACTCAACCCCAGACTGACAGAATGGTTTTCTTATCAAGAAGATGAGCAGTCTTCATGTTAACCCACTCGCCCGAAGCCCAGGACAAGTAAAACTGGATTTGGACAAGTGAAAATTATGAACGAATTTGTTTGAATAAACAATTTTTTTCCCCTAAATTTGGCTTTTGGGCACATAAGGTGAAAAAAAATGAAGGACAGACTGAGGTGAATACTATATACAGTCTAATACAGTACTCCTATTATAGTACCAGCTTATGGGATATGACAAGTTTATTATTAGAAATTTGAGAGGGGCAGGCTTACAATTGCATTCTACGATTTGAATTTATTTTCAATAGAACTTGGGACTAGTTATAATACCAGTCATATATGACCCCAATTTTCACAGAAAGCGAAAACCGGCAAAAAAAAAAAAAAAATCTAGAGCAAATCTGATCTTGACAGTGCAATTAATGAAAAACAGGTGTTTAATATAATTTTACTCTCGTACATGATGTCTACCATTGGTTCACAATGTTACCAGAAAATATGGCAAATTTTGAACCCCCTTGACCCCTAAAAAACCCAATTGAATAACTTATAAATTCATCAATTTATAAAAGTCTATATATATACATATCTTGTATAAATATGTAATTGGATCTCCTTCAAAAACAAAACAAAACAAATGTGTGTTCAAAATGAAATTGTCTTCCATTTCCCATGCAAATTCTTATTTAAGCAGTGGTTCAAGAAATACAATTATATTCTTCAAATTAGCATCTATCATTTTAAAAGGGAAGATTTTTTAATTTGTAATTTTCACATTATATATATATATCTATATATCTACCAAACATTCTTAGATTACACTTACTAATATCAAATAACGTACTTGGATTTCAGGGACCAATTTGTTGTCTGTCTTACTATATCTAAAACTTCCAACAAAAAAAAAAAAAATAATAATTAAATACATTTTGAACATCCAATTTATTAAACTATGGAATGTTCTATACTGCTATTTGTTTTTGTTCCATGTACTCTACAATACAAACAAACCATAAAAACATAACACAAATCAAATCTCTCAGTAACATGTACTAGTAAATATTGTCATTTGTTCTCTTGGCAAGTAAATTAATTAATAAATCTCAACACATACATTGTACATGTATCTACATTAACTTAAACTTAAGGATAAAATAAAAAAATACAGAAAATAATATCCACCGAGACAGACGAGACGAGACGTGCATAAAAATATTTCGTTACATTAATAAAATATTCCCAAGTCAGTTCTTCAATTTTCATCACAGTTTTTATCAATAAAAGCAGAATTAAATTTATTTTTACACAATAATTTCAGCATAATTTTGTCAACCAAGAATTTTTAAGATTTCATGAGTTAAACATAAAGCTAAATTTTGAACCTCAAAAAATATAAAACAATGACAAATAATTAAAGTTTGTGTTTAAATAATGAATATTAAAAAAAAATGATGGTTAAAAAAATTACTTAAAAATAAGCAGAGAAAACTATATACCGATACATATTTGCTTTTGTTGGTACAAATTTGATTAAAATTAGAAAAGTAATGACACTGGAAAATTTTTTGAAAAAAATGTGGGTTTATGTGAAATATAAAGCACAATATTTTAGTGACAAAATACCATCTACATGTCACTAGCTTAAAATAAGTTACATGCTTAAATTAGAACAACTTAAATATTTATAGCCTGTGTAGCAATGCTCTTCTGATACAAACATGTCATGGAACATAAATATTTATTTAAAATATGTGATGAATTTTATTTTAAACATTGAGCAGACAGAAGAATTATAGATATATTTAATATGTTATAAAGGATGTGTATTGTGTATTAAGAAATAACAAAATACAACATATTCCTCTGAACTACATACCCTCCAAAGGAATTTATTAATCAAGTAACCAGATGCCAATATTGAGAGAAAATCATATTTTTGTTAATTTATTTTAGATACATATATTGTTTCTGAAAACCTAATTTTAGCTTGTGAAAGAACTCCAAATGAATATAAAATTGAAATTAATGTTCAGTATTAATATATTCGGCACACAAATTGTATGCAATGAAGTAGAATTTCGTGAAAATACCTCATAACCAATATGAAGTTTGTAAATACAGATTCCTGTAAAATTCAGTATGCAATTCACAGATTCCTGTAAAATTCAGTATGCAATTAACAGATTCCTGTAATATTCAATATGCAATTAACAGATTCTTGTAAAATGCAGTATGCAATTAAGTGGAATGCTGTGTATTACATCAACAACAACAACAAAAAAACAGATAATTAAAACATTCCTTAAACAAACAATATAAACTATCAAATCAATATAATAAGGACTAGATTACAATATTGGGTGTAAATGAAGATACTAAAAAAATAATAAAAAATGAAAATGAATTAAACATTTTTATCAGTCAAACTCATTTAAACATAAGATAAAACAATTCTGAATGATAATATCGTCATAAATTTTCCTTTTAATTAGCAAAACAAAATGAGTGTTGACTTAGTAATATTATTGTCACTTGACTTTTGCGTATCAACCCCATGTTTTAAAACACCAAAAAAACATCGGGCCCAAATTTTATTTCCAACCAGGAAATAAAATCTAAATAGTCAACATATTTCTAACATACCACATGCATGTGGACAGATAAAAAAAATAATTGAAAATGTTTACTCTAACAAAACCAGACAAAGAAAACAAACAAATTACCGTATTAAGTTGTATATAAACAATGTAGTTAGTATTAATGTATAACACACATCCCTTCTATTGTCCTTATAATTATTGATATCTAATTTCTAGTACATAATACTTGCCTAGACTGGACTCATAATTTCACTGTGAGTAAAAAGTGGGTATTATACCTAACACATTACATAATTTATTGTTATACAGTGCACACCTCTCCATTTATCTAAGTTCCTTGATTACCAATAGGTGTGTTAATACAAGCATTGTACTATCATGTGATTTGTACTCAATTTTTTAATCATTTTTCCATCCCCAAATGTGTGCAAATGTAATATGCCCAAATCAATTGAAGGAACTTTTCTCTTCATAAAAAAAAATAGAATAAAATAAAAACAAGAAATCTGAACACAAACATTAAAGTACTTATTTGTTAAACTACTAATAACCTTTGTAAGTATATAAATAAAATGTTTATTTTTAACATCAATATATCAACTAGAGAGATGACAGATCATTACATCAAATATACATACAATTAATACAAAGTGGAGAATTTTGTCTTTAAATTAAAAATAAATTATTCATTTATATTTGTTAGGACTCATAAAACAATAATAATAAAACTCTATTGGCTGTTAATTGAACGACAATTTAAAAAAGAAAACTGTATCTACTATATAAAAGTAGACTATATTTTTATCTAATTTTTTACCATGCTATAAACACATATTTTTTTCTGAATGTTAACAAGAAAATTGATCGCCAGTAATTATAATTTTTTCTAAAATGTCAGTTGCCTTTAACATATGTGTGATTACCAGATAATTAAAAAAAATATAATAAAAATAAAATTTCACATCTGAAGCTCAAATATTTTTTTTCTACATTCTAAAATATTTTGTTATGTCCTATATAGAATATCACTAAAAAAGCTTGAATAAATATTTCTTCTTCAAGGTAATAAATTTATTTTATCGTACACATATTAATATTTTTATTACGACCTTGAAATTTGCTTTGTTCTTGTCACCACGATCTATCACCGTTGACGGCAACCAATCAAAATAGTTCATTTATTTCTCTGTCATACTGTCTCACTTTGAAAAATGAAATATAGTACCAACATGCATGGACCTAAAAACTAAATAAGAAATTTATCTTTAATAATAAAAAAAAAATCTGACATAACCAGACTTATGAGATATTGATGAATAAAAATGTAGATTTCAAATTTAATGTGCACGGCACATTTCTAGAATAACCTTCATTAGGTACGCTCAACATCAAAAGACTGGAAAGCCAAAAAAAAATTGAACTATACCATTACCAAACAATTAAAATATGAACATTTTATTTTTATTAAGAATTTTTACATTCCCTAAAATTCTTGTAATGTCACAAGATACGGTATTATTTTTATACAGTAAAAATATCAATTATTTTATGTAAAAAATAATTTTTCTATGTTTATTTAATATTTATTTAAGGCTCTCACTATTGGAGAAGTACAATGAAAAGACATTACAACACATTTAGAAAAAAAATCTCTTCATGTTAAATCATATTTTTTTGAGAATTTATGAAATAATGATATTTTCCACAAAAAAACTAGATAAATATGAATGGTGTTTTTACAAAGAATTATTGAGCAGATAAACCAAAGCAGGATATGAATGACCCATTAAATTACAAGAATTCTTAATTTTTAACAAATTAATATTTTTATTTACCGGGTATGGAGAATATAGTATTTATTAGAATACATTTTGTTTCAAAATACCAAGGCTGTGAACCAATTTAAATTATTTCCATGGATGTGTAACATAACTTTCAAAAGTATTTCAGTTATACATGCAATGTAGCATTTAGTTTTATTTATTGGTCATGGAAAATGCAGTGCCCACTGAAAACCGCTGATATGCTGCAAGTGACAACAAACTTCACTACAGGCATTATGTTAATCCAATAGTGATGTACTAAAATATTTTTAGAAGAAATTATTACAGAAAGAATCTGAAATAAAACTTGGTCAAAATTTTACTTGTTGGTTTCAGAAGGTTGCATCAAATTATCAAAACTTCTTGGAAGAATAAAAAAAAAATCTTCTGAAATAATTTTCTTTCAATCTTCTTTTACATGAAAAAAATGAAAACATTTAATTTAAATTTGAAGAAAGATTTCAAAAACACAATAAAAGTCAAGTGTAGTATGTCAACTACAAAATTTCGTGACTTGGTACAGGGAATGTAAAATATTTGTAAGATTAATAATATGTATGAATATTCCAATATACATGATGGAGTCTTCTCTTCTTCTTGGTAAAAGGTCATCAATTATTATGTAGCCTATAAATATCACTAACCATTTTTAGTATTTTATCAATTGCCAAAATTAACCTACCCCTAACAGAAGGGAAAAAATCAGTGAATGTAAAAAAAAACATTGCATACATCATCAACCCCCACCCCAAACAAACTTGAAAAATAACTGTGATAGATTGTAGTTCAAGGAACAATCAGACAATTTCTGTAGATATTAATAAAACAAGACAAATATATATAACAATCTAAACCTTGTTTGTGAATGTACCATAAAAATGTTTGTAATTCCTAGTAAGTAAATTGTCCATTTAAAATAATACCTTTCTTTAAAATACTGACTACTATTTTTTCTGTTTATTTCTTATATATACCCCCTAACAACAACAACAAAAAAAAAAAAAAAAAAAAAGAAAAAAAAGAAGAAAAGAAAAATATTATAAATAAAAAAAAAAGAGAAAAAATCTCAATTTATTTCTAAATATCATAGAAGATCAATTAGTTAGCTGAAAAATATAAAATTTCAATTTTGTCATCATCAGCAACAAGAAGACTTAATTTACTGGAGAGTTTTACAGATTGATACAGGAATCAATATATCTGAACTTGTGTGCATTCCATCATGTTTGTATAACTATTGATTCTCACTCTTGTCCTATAAATGGTTCACCATCTATTTTTATTTCATTTAGGGTACAACATTTTGACATAAAGGTCTAGTTAGTTACAATGTAAATTTTATTTTTAGAAACATCAATAACAAGAGTAGATTTTAATTTCCAAAAGGACCTCCCACTCGTAAAAGCTGACATTTCAATCCTATTTTTATGTTGACCAACTATCAGTACAATATTAAATAATCATATAAGGACCATATTGATAATTTATCTCTATGTTATTAGCTGTTCCCTTTCTTGATATTATTAAGTTAACTTACCAGTCATTAAGATGTTTACAAGAGTTGCCTTATTTCATTACAAGAAAAAAGCATCTATAATTAGATTATATCCTGTCGTAAAAACTTGTATTGGAATGAAGACATATGTAAAATACAATGTCTGTCCTGAGGGGACATTTTAAGTAATTAATTCAATCAGTTTATTTCAATGTTTCTAATTTTAGTTTGCCTACCATTGCTTTAAGCTAAATAAAAGCATAACAATTCTATGAATATCTTATTTACATGTTGAAGAGATATTGATTTAGACCAGAGAGAAAAAACTGGTTACTTCAAGCAGAGTCAGTCCTCACGATGAGCACCTGTCCTCTGGCCCAAGACCAGTGAAACTTTGTTTGGACAAGTGAATTTTTCAGTTTTTATTTGGAATTATATAAAAATAAATTCTAGAATTTGATTCGGACCAGTAAATTCAAATTTTCATTTCGAGGACTGGAAAGTGCTCAATGAAAATAGAGGAAAACCCATACACAGTGCCCTTAAACCTTAAAGCCTCATGTTCTTACTCTTTGGAGCAAGTTTGAAATATTAAAAAAAAATATTATGCACAAAAAAGGGGAAATGCACTGTAACAGTTGAGCATATTCTATATTCGAAAAATGCAATGTTCTTGATGGGATTAGATTCCAAGACCTCATGCATTGTAACCCACCGCTCTACCAACAGAGCTAAAGGAGATCTCCACAAATACAGGTAGCGGAGGTGGCTATGAACCTACTATGGTTCCTATAACCTTAAGTGGGAGAGCGTTCCCCCTGTTACACCACCGATCAGAGGAACTTTCATCTCTGTTAAGACATATATTGTACAATGTTTGCTTACTTCCCTTTATAAACTCTGTTATTATATCAACACATTTAATTTTCAATTATTTTCTTATATAGAAAAAAAACAAAAAACCCATCAAATTATTTCTACCATGCATCGTTGCAATTGGTCAATTGAATTTAATCATCTGACGGTAATTAAAAATAACACAGTTCCATTTAAATGACAACATGTTGTTTTCAGTTTGTGTTTAATCAATAAATGAAATTGAGTTTTCAACAAAAAAAAGTTGGCTAATGATAATGGACTGGTAACAGAAATTTGTCTGTAAACAAATAAATAAAATAAGATTTGTCCAAGAATAACTGACCGACTGACCTACTATACAGATTGATTAAACAGGACCAATGCTAATTATACACACAGGAACAATAACAGTACACCACTGTCTGAAATTTAAACTGCAAGTTTTACCACAAATAATAGAAATGAATGACTCCTAATGTCTTCAGAAATTCATTGATATAAATAGATTTTAATCATTCCTGAGAATGATCTTGAGGATTGAATGATTGATTGGTGTTTAATGCCAACTTTAGCAATATTTCAGCTATATCATGGCATGAAAAAACTTAATGTTAACTTAGACACTGATTTTGAGGAGAAATTAGACATTTTAAAACAGATTAATTTGTTAGTTTTATATGGTTTTATAATATTAGCATATTTTAATGTATATTGTTGTAATGATTGGTTGAAGACATATATTACACAATTAGTTTTATATGGTTTTATAATATTAGCATGTTGTAATGTACATTGTTGTAATGATTGGTTTAAGACATTACACAACAGTTATTGAGTACTAGTCACTTCCCAGACAATTAAATGACTCCTTTCTCCTTTACTTAATGAAAGCTTCTTCTCATCTTCCTGTAGGATTTCATCATCTTCTCCGTCACCTGTAATAAACATGCATCTGTGATGATATTTTATTTGTACATTAACACTTGTGCAGTTATGTGTAGTGGTCATATTGTATGGTAGTTGGGTTTATAACTACCTATACAATCAGTGCCTATCACCACTAAAGTTGTGAGTTTGAACCCTGCTCAGGCGAGGTGTACTCGATACAACATTATGTGATAAAGTTTGTCAGTGACTTGTCGTAGGTCAGTGGTTTTCTCTGGGTACTCCGGCTTCCTCCACCAATAAAACTGACTGCCATGAAATATTGTTGAAAGTGACATTGAACACCATAACCCTAACCCCCTGTACAACAGTATCCTAATATGCAGACAGACTTGCATTCCATTATTCTGATAATTATGAAAAGAAGGTTTAAACTATAGATTGTCAATAATAACACTAATATTAACAAAACAAACAACTACCTCTCATATTCAACTCACTGAACTCAAAAAGACCACATTATATCGTGTTGGAAATCCAGATCCTGGCTTGGGACAGAGACACACATGTGGCAGGGCTAAACTGGTAAATAATGGAGGGCCTTCCATAGATGCTTCCTGTAGGATTTTGCTACCAAGTTACATACAGTCCATTTGGCCAAGCAGTTTCAAAGGAGAAGATTTTGTAGAAATTGACCAACCAGAAACAATAATTGCCTATGACAGCCACGGATCATGACATAATGAGCAATCTTTATAGAAAACCTATAGATGCTACCTATCAAGTTTAAGTTCATTTGGCCACACGGTTTCAGAGAATAAGATTTGTTAACACTTGAGGTGGGAATCTGAGAGCAAACACATCTCAGTGATGTTAGGCTTGTGGTAAACTCATAGCCACAGGTAGATGTCTGGAATCATTAACATTTCAGGTGGGTATCTAAGAGTGAAAACATCTCAGTGATGTTAGGCTTGTGGTAAACTCCTAGCCACAGGTAGATGTCTGGAATCATTAACATTTCAGGTGGGTATCTAAGAGCAAACACATCTCAGTGATGTTAGGCTTGTGGTAAACTCCTAGCCACAGGTAGATGTCTGGAATCATTAACATTT
>MJUT01038701.1:506983-530456 GCA_002080005.1 Gigantidas platifrons | reverse complement strand
TTAGTGGCAATTAGAGGCCCACCTCAGCCTGAATTGCTCACCTTGTTATTCATTCATTGTTAGTTTGGCTTATTTACAAATGTATATGTTTCTGAGATAAGAATTGTCATCACCGTCATGTTTTCACCAAAACAAGATTGAATCAGAGGACTTCACACACAACATTTTGTACTCTGTAGCAAATCATTTAGATCTGCAGTCTTGTAGAAGATTCAGCCAATCAGAAGCAAAACATTGCCAATGACGACCATTTTTTGGCCGAATCAAGAAGAAATTAGATTTATATGTAGAGAACCCCACAAACATAATTTCTACAAAGGTACAAACCATTTGGACATGTGGTTTCATCAGAGAAGATTTTTAAAAAAATTCTGCCAATCAGAAACAAGAATTGACCATGGTGGCCACAAACATCATTCCTGCAAAGTTTGGATCCAATTACAATTCATAGATACCGGTACCCTTTCTATTTTCAGAATTTATAGAATGCCCTTAACATTTTTATTTGGTTACATCAATAATACTTTAAAATAAATGCACATCTACAATCAAAAGCAAAATAATTGTATGGAGTCGTATATTGTGGGCTTAAGAGAGGTTCCTGAAAACAGGATCGCTTCAGTGGTGTAATGATTAGTGTTCTCACTTAAAAGTGTGGTAGATAGTGGATTTGAATCAATAACAATAAAATCTGAATTTGTTACTTTTCTGCTAAGCATGCATCATTTAAAGAAGTGAGATCAAAGACGGATCAGAGTCTGTAAGGATAATGTGTCCAAGTAGAGTGAAATAATTGGCTTCCTGGACAGTTGCTTCAGAGAGTTAACAATATAAAACTATAACTTAAAGGGGAATTTGCGGTAGTGCTTACCGACAAAATTGACGGCGGAGCTTATCATAAAAAATTCCTGTTGATATGAACAGCATATTTATGAAACTGTCACATACCTCAGAAATTTGAATTTTCGAAGTGATTTTTGTAGTTTTTAGACTGATGAAGATTATTAATTTTTAATATGACTGAAAGTTTGGGAGGGAATGAATATTAGTAACCATGCCTGTCAAATATTTTGCTCCAAAAGTAACTGTGAAACTGTGTATCATTGATTTATCCTCCTCAAGATAACCAACCGTGGCCAAAATAATGAAGAATCTGAAGGTTTGCTCCTCCCACAGCTATTTATACCCATGGTCCCGGTTTAAGATGGCAGTCTAGTATTCAATATTAACATCATCTTATCAAGAAGTCAATTGTCACTATGATACAGCTGAAAAATTGTTCATTTGACAAAACAAAAAGATAATTCACTCACTCCAGATAACAGGTTTCCATACAAACATGTACAAATTGTCCTTATCAATTTTGTTAATATAAAATAGAAAGTGCTTGTCTGTATTTGTATGTCTGTATTGCTAAATAAACAAAAGGAAAGTGTGATTAAATCCTATTTTTAGAATTAGGAAGAGCTATTGATATCAATGTTACTATATATAGTACACAATATACTACATTGGACCTATTGAAAATAGTACAAGTATGTCAGGTTAAGTTTGTAACTCTATATAAATACCACACTGACCGTGTTTAACATCAACAATTATTTTTAACATATCAGTTGTCATGAGGAAGTTTGTCAGGAGCAAAGTCTGAGTTTCACGTGTCATTGTTGTGGTATTTATCATGGGTTAATTTCAGCAACTTTTCCAACTATATCATGACTATCTGTCTTGTTGGGGGAACAAAAGCCAGGACAGATTTAATGATCTAACAAATGATTTGATTTGATTTTGATTTTTGGTGTTTTAATGCCACTTTTAGCAATATTTCAGTTATATCATGGCTTTTAGTGGTGGAAGAAGCCAGAGTACCCAGAGAGAACCACCGACCATGGGCAAGCAACTGGTAAACTTTATCACTTGTGGCTGAGAGTCTCTAACAAATGAAACCTTTGTCCCTGGATATGTGTCTGCAAATCTCCCAAACCCACATCAATGGTGTTATACATATATGTATTTAGCATGGCCAACAAACTCATCAATGGTACTGGTTAATTTAAGAATCCCTTAAAGTTTGGGTGCAATCTACTGTGATAATAAGGGAATAACAGAAACAAAATTATTAATCCGAAAAAGGCAGAAAATAAATACCGGTATTATCACTATGCAGTTTTCAAATATCATTTTTGTAAAATAAAAAAAAAATAAATAAATCTGAATTTGCTTCATGTGAAATAAAAGTTCTGGCCCCATAGGAAAAAACATAGCCCCCACCCCTTAAAAGTTAAATGGTTGGTTCCTAATCAGAAGCAATAAATATGTGTTACCAGACAAGATGGCACTATGTACCATTGTATACCTAATGCTTTAATAATGGTCTACATATTAACTCTCATCTTTAACTTGTTGAAGGGGGTCAGGATTTGGTACATGAAATAGTGGTTTCATATAACATTTTTTTTGCAATTTAAAGAAATTTCTATTTTTAACAGAGAGCATTACCTCAAGTTTTCTATCAAAATATTCATAGGAAAAGACTTTTAAAACATTTTCTGTATACATGATTTTTTTTATTATTGGTGTTTTAACGCCACTTTCAACAATCATGGCACCCAGTTTTAGTGGTGGAGGAAGCCGGAGTACCTGGAGAGAACCATCTACCATGGACAAGCAACTGGTAAACTTTATCACTTGCGGCTGCGAGTCGAGTGCACCCTTTTTTGTACCGGTAATTTACAAAGCCAGGTGCGAACCCACGCCGAATTGGTGATAGGCTTGTATGAGTTGTTCGATTCAACGACCTAACTCATTGAGCCACCCGGGCCCCCTTTCGTATACATGTACAGTGAAATTCGATTGTGTCGAAGTTCAGGGGACTCAAAGAAAACTTCGACTTATCCGGTGCTTCGACACATCCGTAAGCAGTTTTGACTTCCGGTTTTACTCGATGTTTACCTGTGAAGTTGACTTCCGGTTTAACGTGTGCTACTTATTCGCTACATCTGTGTATGTATGACTTGTTTCAGGTGTAAAAAATTATAATGTAATTAATTTTGCACTCCAGGGATCATTTCCGGTTTAAATATGGATAAAAATAAAAAAGGAATAAATTATTTTCAACATTTTAGTTATCATAATTGTGATTAGTGTTCACCCATACCTTATTAATTAGGCTAATTAATAACCTTTTGATTTTTTTATCACTCCACGCTAGCATTGTGTCAAAAATTGAGTTTCCCAAGCTGTGGTGCTCAATTTTCCTGTGATTATTCTAATTAAGAATTAATGTGCTAAAGCTATGAATTTAATTAGCGTGATAATTAATTTTTCGGTAAAATTAAAAAATTTAAAGGGAATACAAACATTTTGATGATCGAAGATGTTTCCATTTAAAAAATCTTTTTAAAAAATCGCTTCGTGTGAGTAAAACACAAGCCATTAATTTTTCGAATTTCTAAGTGAACATCGTAAATGTCGTGTAATAATTCAGTTAAACATTTTTTCTACATTTTAGCCGCATCTGTTTTCAACTGTAAAATGAAATTCTGACCACGAAAATGTGCATTTCAATTTTTATTTCGTTTTTATTTTCACCCTTTGCACCTATTCATGATGGCTATTTTTACCTTTTTGCGAATCAATGAACCTTGACTAAGCCCTTGACATGCCGTTATCGATCAGCTGTTTAATTAACACACAAATCTGTGTATTTTTATTGTTTACACTGTGTACTGTCAAAAATTGTAATAAAAACACTGGATTTTCATCAATGACACAGATTTAAAGAAAATGAAGTCATAACTTTGCATAACACAAGAAATTCGATTTACGGAAGTGAAGGAAAAGACATGAAGACTCGAGATTTGACTGAAAAAGAGTAAATTACATAATTTTCCGATTTTGGGGCTATAAAAAGTGTTTGACACAACCAATGTATTCGAGTCAAGAATGTTCGAATTAACAGTGTTGAAATAATATAGAATAATAGGAAATAGATCGGGACCGGTCGGCAACTTCGAGACATCTGTAGTATTCGAATAAAGAGTGTTTGACACAAACATGTTCGACTGTATATCGTCCTATGTTAAACTATGTCCTGTTATGGCAGCCATATTGGATCCATATGAAAAACATAAACTTTCCAAAAGACCATTCAATGATGCTTCCTGTACGGTTGGGCTTTCATTAAGTTTGTAGTCTCTGATAAGAAGCCTTCATACAGGTCCAAGACCATTCAATGATGCTTCCTGTACGGTTGGGCTTTCATTAAGTTTGTATTCTCTGATAAGAAGCCTTCATACAGGTCCAAGATCATTCAATGATGCTTCCTGTACGGTTGGGCTTTCATTAAGTTTGTAGTCTCTGATAAGAAGCCTTCATACAGGTCCAAGATCATTCAATGATGCTTCTTGTACGGTTGGGCTTTCATTAAGTTTGTATTCTCTGATAAGAAGCCTTCATACAGGTCCAAGACCATTCAATGATGCTTCCTGTACAGTTGGGCTTTCATTAAGTTTGTATTCTCTGATAAGAAGCCTTCATACAGGTCCAAGACCATTCAATGATGCTTCCTGTATCATATGGTTGGGATTTCATTAAGTTTGTATTCTCTGATAAAAAGCCTTCATACAGGTCCAAGACTATCTAATGATGCTTCCTGTACGGTTGGGCTTTCATTAAGTTTGTATTCTCTGATAAGAAGCCTTCATACAGGTCCAAGACTATCTAATGATGCTTCCTGTACGGTTGGGATTTAATTAAGTTTGTATTCTCTGATAAGAAGCCTTCATACAGGTCCAAGACTATCTAATGATGCTTCCTGTACGGTTGGGCTTTCATTAAATTTGAAGTCTCTGATAAGAAGCCTTCATACAGGTCCAAGACCATTCAATGATGCTTCCTGTACGGTTGGGCTTTCATTAAGTTTGTAGTCTCTGATAAGAAGCCTTCATACAGGTCCAAGACCATTCAATGATGCTTCCTGTATCATATGGTTGGGCTTTCATTAAGTTTGTATTCTCTGATAAGAAACCTTCATACAGGTCCAAGACCATTCAATGATGCTTCCTGTATCATATGGTTGGGCTTTCATTAAGTTTGTATTCTCTGATAAGAAGCCTTCATACAGCTCCAAGACCATTCAATGATGCTTCCTGTACGGTTGGGCTTTCATTAAGTTTGTAGTCTCTGATAAGAAGCCTTCATACAGGTCCAAGACCATTCAATGATGCTTCCTGTACGGTTGGGCTTTCATTAAGTTTGTATTCTCTGATAAGAAGCCTTCATACAGGTCCAAGACCATTCAATGATGCTTCCTGTATGTTGGGCTTTCATTAAGTTTGTATTCTCTGATAAGAAGCCTTCATACAGGTCCAAGACCATTCAATGATGCTTCCTGTATCATACGGTTGGGCTTTCATTAAGTTTGTAAGTCTCTGATGAGAAGCCTCCATACAGGTCCAAGACCATTCAATGATGCTTCCTGTATCATATGGTTGGGCTTTCATTAAGTTTGTATTCTCTGATAAGAAGCCTTTATACAGGTTCAAGACCATTCAATGATGCTTCCTGTACGGTTGGGCTTTCATTAAGTTTGTAGTCTCTGATAAGAAGCCTCCATACAGGTCCAAGACCATTCAATGATGCTTCCTGTACGGTTGGGCTTTCATTAAGTTTGTAGTCTCTGATAAGAAGCCTTCTTACAGGTCCAAGACCATTCAATGATGCTTCCTGTACGGTTGGGCTTTCATTAAGTTTGTATTCTCTGATAAGAAGCCTTCATACAGGTCCAAGACCATTCAATGATGCTTCCTGTACGGTTGGGCTTTCATTAAGTTTGTAGTCTCTCATAGAAGCCTTCATACAGGTCCAAGACCATTCAATGATGCTTCCTGTATCATATGGTTGGGCTTTCATTAAGTTTGTATTCTCTGATAAGAAGCCTTCATACAGGTCCAAGATCATTCAATGATGCTTCCTGTATGGTTGGGCTTTCATTAAGTTTGTATTCTCTGATAAGAAGCCTTCATACAGGTCCAAGACCATTCAATGATGCTTCCTGTACGGTTGGGCTTTCATTAAGTTTGTAGTCTCTGATAAGAAGCCGTCATACAGGTCCAAGAAATATTGTTTGTCATTGTCACTTACATGCCAACACATGGCCCAACTCATTCTACGCTGGAATACCATGGTCAGTTCAGTTGTGTAGGTAACTAGTCATTTATCCATAGACATAATGTATAAGCTCACTTGGCATACAGGACCATATGAGCTACTGTCATCACTTTGTACCTGATGTCTGTCATCTGTAATTTGTTCATATTTCAATTTTATTCTCAGGAACCACTGAATCATATGGAACCAAATTTAGTTACTGTAATTAGGGTTGCATATAAATGTGCACACTATTTTGGTCCCAAAAATTCCTAGAAAAATGCTAGTTCATGTTTATAATGCATATATATATATAGCATTTGATTTTACATGTTAATAAACAGTGAAAAAAAAATGGCTGAAACATGATTTTTTCCGATCTGAAAAAAGTATGTCTGAATGAACACCTTGTTATTGTCTATATTGCACACTCTTGTTGGAAAAAAAGAATTTGGGTAAAATTTTGCGCATTATGCAAAGGTAATTACGGCAATCAAAAAGGTCTGTGCTTAAGACATGTTTCCATCTTAGATACTGACCTTGGTATAAACCAATTCTAAAGTCTACATATCCTTCTCCACCAGATAAAACTAGTTTACTATTACTTGGTGGAGCTGGTGTTGCTTCAAGGCAGTTTTTGCTTGTTGTTGTTTCTGTATTATCTGTTAAACCACTCAAACTTCTCCGTTTGGCACCTGAAATAAACATAATACTATGTACATGTGTATATGTATGAATTTGAGCCCCTTTTAGAAATAAAATAGCAAAAAATATTTGTTATGGTCCATCTATAACCAATAAAGATGGTCATTTTGCAAAAAAACTGCATTAAAATAGGGTACAAAATAAGAAAGTTCAAATTTGGTTGGTCCATTTCAGTTGAGTTCATAAAAAATCAATCAAAATCAGATGAAAAATAAACTTTCCATGTACAAACAACAAAAACATCCATTTTTTGCACCTTAGGACTCTTGTTCAGAAACCAGTATGGTTAAAATACCCCAAATCATTACCAACCTTTATTTAATGTAAAGGATTATTGTGTTCAAAATTTAGAAGTATCCGTCAACTACAACTTAAGTTATCACACGGAAGCCATTCTTGTCCACGAAGAATGACAACAGTGTCATAACATATTACCACCACAAAAATAGAAAATTAGACAAGTAATACATTACTGTTGCTGTCTATGATGCTCACCTTCTTTGTGAAATAAATAAAAAATGGATCAAAGACTCAATTCTCAAATACCCCTCTATATAAATAGATATTAATGTACATCAATATTATGTACCTTATATGAGAAGTTGAGAACATTATATAAAATTCATGTATTCAAGTTGGAGAAGTCTGATAACACCAAAATAGAATCTCTCTGTTAAAAGTTTGATTAAAATGATTATGTTATATAATGAACAAAAAATCTTTAGCACTTCCATAATTTGAGATGTACAACTTTAATATGTATGCAAACATTCTGTTTAATTTTCAAAATTGTTCGGTTTATTGCCACTTTCAACAATATTTCAGTTATATCATGGCAGTCTGTTTTATTGGTGGAGGAAACAGGAGTGCTCTGAGAAATCCACCAACCTGTCACAAGTCACTGACAAACTTTATCACATAAAGTTGTATCAAGTACATCTGACCATGAGTGGGATTAGAACTCACAACTATAGTGATGAGAGGCACTGATTAAACAGGCAGTTGTAAATAAAAGTACCATACAGTCATAACAATGACAGCCCCTTAAAGCATACCTTAATACATCAGTTTTCTTAATTTACTGTTAAAAGGATCTCATTTCATTTACAGGTCATATAAGAACTGATCTTCTGATATTACTATGCATATAATTATCTCCCCTTAAACAACATTACTCTACCTAATGATTGAGAAAACGATTTCTGATAGTTGCCCTACTTAATTTACTGTTCAACAGATCATTTCATTTATATGTCATTTTCGAATTGATCTTCTGAAAGTGCTATACTCCCCTTAAACAACACTGCTGTTCATAATAATAGAGAAAGAGAGTTTTGATATTTGTCCTATGGTAGCACTATGGTAACAGTTATCTGGTACATTAGATAAATGCATTACACTAAGAAATTCAAACACCAAACCTTTCATCTTTTGTCAAACTTAATGAAAATAATTGTTGCGATAAGCTTTGGTAAAATGTAGGCAAAATCATCGTTTTTCTACCTGCCATTTTTTCATCTTGACAATCACTCGGTGTTTCAATCGACGGAAAGTAATTACCACCTCGCCTCATAACTTAATTGATTTTACCATCAAACTGATCAAAAGTAAATGGAAGTATTAAAAATAGTGTTCGCATGATTAATCAATAAGTTTAATGTGTAAAAAGTAACATTGCTATGATATAAAAAGGAACATTGCAATGATATAAATTCATGTTGAAGATCAGTGACATCTACAAAGCTTTAATTTATTGACAAATATCAACAAAGTCATAAGTTTATTGACAAATATCAACAAAGTCATTAATTTATTGACAAATATCAACAAAGTCATAAGTTTAGTGACAAATACATGTATTAACAAAGTCATTAATTTATTGACAAATATCAACAAAGTCATTAATTTATTGACAAATATCATCAACAGTCATTAATTTATTGACAAATATCAACAAAGTAATAAGTTTATTGACAATCATAAGAAATGTTACTAATTATATTTTTGTTTTAAACATATCAATTAGTAGAAGGTATTAATTAATTAATTAATTAATGGAAAAAGTTAAAAGTACAAAAAATGTACAAGGCTATTGATTTAAATCTTTGGTATGGTAAATGATATCAAATGCCTTATGTTTTTTTCCAATCTTCCAGCAGTAGTTTATTATGGTGTTCAACACATTTTTTTTTATTGAATCAATGTTTTATTTTTAAATAACACATTAATCAAGAATCAATCTACTACAAGACCATGCTTGAATGTTTGTTGTTTCTTATTATAATTCTAAATAAAAAGTCTGATTTTTAAATACTATTTTTGGCTCTCTGAAGACGACACAAAAAATAATTGAATCTAAAGCTTGCATAAAATTGAAAAAGTGAAGTAATATTTTATAATATCTAAAATTTTATCTTTAACTTGGTACAAAACATTTGCTGAATTGTTCATCTCTGTACGATTCTTCATTACTTACGTACTTAGTATAACATGTTATTGTATATTGTACATATGTATTTCTCTATACCTTGTCAAATTATGATGGTTTATTGAGAATAAAAGATATATATAAAAAATAGGAATTAATTAAATGGTCTATTTATTAATTTAGCCTGAAATGTCAAAAATGTTTTAATGGCCAAAAAAATAATAATTTTTAACTCAAAACAAAAGCTAGTATGATTAATGAACAAAACAATGGATTTGTATATTGTTAAAATAAACATGAATATTCATATTTACATATAAAAACATGTACCAGTAATGTAAACATGGCCATGTGAATGTGTCTCATTTAGTTTTCAATCATTTTTCTCTAAAATTCAATTCTTTATTCTATATAAACAATTTTTAATTCAACAAAGAAATAAAAATATCACAATGTATGTTTATACTATCTACACCCACACATATAAACGGCATGGTGATACGAGTGCTTGCCTTGAGTGTGGTAGACCGTGGGTTTGAGCTGCGGTCGGATCAAACCAAAGACTATAACAATTAATATTTGTTGCTTATTTGCTAAACATGTAGCATTAACGTGATAGACCAAAGACTAATTGGCTTGGAATCTTTTGACAAGTGGATATGACGAAGATTATTCCAGAATCGCGTCATGCACACGAAATAATATATCTATGTTTGTATTATTATGTCTGTCCAACAATATTTAAAGAATTATATTCTTTTTGATTTATGTTTTGTTTTGTATAAATAGAAGAAGGTTTCAACCCCACTTTAAAATGACCTTAAGAAGTTTTAAAATAACTTAGGAATATTTACTGTCAAATCTATGGTTTATAGCTGACATTCGGACATTTTTTTCCCAAGTTTATCATTTTACTTAATGGTTTGTTCATGACCATTCTAATGTTATAATACATAAATTCACAAAATATATCTAAAAATAGAACACACCGTATGACACGGCACCATTCTAATGTTATAATACATAAATTCACAAAATATATCTAAAAATAGAACACACCGTATGACACGGCCATGGTGATTTATGGAAAAAAAAGCTACATATTTGACAATCAAGTGATTCCAAAGTTATAAAACTTCAAATATGACGTCTTGATTTTATATTAACATGACGTCTTGATTTTATATTAACTTAACATCTTGATTTTATATTAACATGACGTCTTGATTTTATTTCATATTCAAACATGACGTCTTGATTTTATATTAACATGACGTCTTGATTTTATATTAACTTGACATCTTGATTTTATATTAACATGACGTCTTGATTTTATATTAACATGACGTCTTGATTTCATATTCAAACATGACGTCTTGATTTTATATTAACTTGACGTCTTGATTTTATATTAACATGACATCTTGATTTTATATTAATATGACGTCTTGATTTTATATTAATATGACATCTTGATTTTATATTAACATAACGTCTTGATTTCATATTCAAACATAACGTCTTGATTTTATATTAATATGACATCTTGATTTTATATTAACTTGACGTCTTGATTTTATATTAACATAACGTCTTGATTTTATATATTTACATAATGTCTTGATTTTATATTAATATGACGTCTTGATTTCATATTCAAATATGACGTCTTGATTTTATATTCTAATATGACGTCTTGTATTCGCTTTGTGGTAGGTTCCATATCAAAATACTTATTAATCCATGACCAGCACAAATTGATGATGTCACCAATATTTGTATTTAAAAACGTCATAAATTCTTCAATGGTGTCGTCAATTTGCAATTGCAACACAAATTAACATCTTTTTTGTATATTTTCCCTATTAGAATCAAAATAATTTATGTCATTCTGTGGTTTATTCACAATTTTACCATGCTACAGGTCAGTGGTTTTCTCTAGGTTCTCTGGTTTCCTCCATCAATAAAACTGACCATGATATGACTGAAATATTGGTTCTCAATCATAACGACTCATTTCTATACAGATGCCATTCCATATGTCTGCATTTTAGTAGAATTGCAGTTCTGAAAGTGCAATTCTATCATTTTAATTACCAATGTTACTTCACAGTGATACTAACTTCACCAGTAACATGTATTTTTAGATTTGTTAGCTATAGAAGATTTGAATTGTTTTGTGAAGGCTTAGATACTCCGAGTGAAGATGATAATAAGAAAAGGATAAATAAAAGTTTGAGACCAGACTAAGAGAAATTGTTCATGATGCTGAAAGTAGACTCTTCTAGGGAACATTCAGTATGAGTAGCACACTGTCACTCAAACAGACAAATAATATAGCTTCAAAATCAAGAGCAAAAAGAGTGCAAGGGGGTTAGGTTTAGGGTTAGGGTGTTTAATGCCACTTTCAACAATATTTCATTTATATTGTGGTGGAGGAACCCGGAGTACCCGGAGAAAACCACCAACCTGTGTTAAGTCACTGACAAACTTTATCACATTATGTTGTATCGAGTACACCTCGCCTGAGCAGGATTTGAACCCACAACATTAGTGGTGATAGGCACTGATCGCATAGGTAGTTATAAATCCAACTACCATATGATCCCGACCATGACAGCCCCTAATAAATGTTTGGGAGTAGATTTAGAGAAATTGCTTAAGATGCTGAAAGTTGACTTTTCTAATGAACATACAGTATGAGCAGCACACTCAAACAGACAAATAATATAGCTTCAAAGTCAAGAGAAAAAAAGAGTGCCAGGTGAAACAACAAATTCAAGAAACAAAAAACCACTGACCTACAGTAAGTTTTCATATTTTCGGGTGTATTTATACTCATTTGCATAATGAAATCACATATACAATATACATACATTGTGAGAAAATATATAACTTATGTGTACAAGCTTTAGTAACAGATAGAAAGTGAGCCGCTGGAATTCTTTTCTCGCCTGTTTTGCAGCGAGTCTAAATTTATATTTTATATTTTATATTTTACTGACAATGTACATAATTATATTGTATTTATCTTGCAATGCCAAAAAGTCCAAAACAACTGCCAAACTGGAAAGAGCAGAATCCATTTTTCTTCTAAATGTTTTCAGTGGTGTCCTCTGTGACATCAGCATTTATACTGTTACTGTTTTTTACTGTAGCTCTACATGAATCAAGTACCAGAAAAGCTTTATAAGGTCAATGACTAAATAACACTGAAGTTTATTTGATCCCTTTATTATAATCAGTACTCAAAGTCACACAATAGCAGGATAGAAGTGTTTATGTCAAGCTGATTTAGTAAAACACCATTGTAATAGTGTGACTTTTGAACACATAATCCTTTCTCTATTGTTAAACACATAAAGATCACCCAATCAGTTTGCAGTTGTAAATTTTATTTTCTCTGATGAAAGTAATTAATTATTGTTTTATTACTCAACAGATAATTGTCCCCTTTGGTCTATCAAGTAATTGTACTAGGAACACCTAGAGCAGTTATACAAGTTATATAACATCCATTGGTCTATCAAGTAATTGTCCTAGGAACATTTTGAGCAGTTATACAGTCATATAACAGATCATTGTGTAGATTGATTTTTCTTTAAAACCTAATTATGTTTACTGCTGTGTCATAATGTCAATCAGAACAAGTAACCATAGTTTATAACACAAACCTACATTGTACCTATATGTTCCTCTGATATAACAATGATTTGTAGTTTTTGATTACATGAGAATGATCAATGTAGATTGTGGCTAATCAACTATTGGACGTCAAATTTACATGTAACATCATTTTATCGCTCCAGACATTTAAAATAAATCGACTGGTGAAACTGCCCTTTCATCAGTAGGAAACTATTTCATACTTGAGATCAGTATCAGGGAATGAAACTCATTTCAGTGGTGTTAAACTTGTGGTCATAATTAATGACTTTAACTGTGCCACACATGTCCCCTGAAAACTACAGTTATAATACAGGCATTTGATTCATGAGCTTGGCATGAACCTACACCCATGTGATGAAGGGATAGAGGCTGGCTGAAGCATACCCTTTCTTCACTTGAGATCACCTGGTTCCTATTTTTATCTGTGCAAGATATCCTTGTCTTGTACCTCCATGTACAAGAAAAGCCACACACACCATGTACAAGACAAGCCACACACACACACACAGATTACACCTCAACACAGGCATCAAACTACACCCATTTGATGAAGAGATAGATGCTGGCTGAAGCATACCCTTTTTTCACTTGAGATCACCTGGTTCCTATTTTTATCTGTGCAAGATATCTTTATCTTGTACCTCCGTGTACAAGACAAGCCACACACACAGAGATTACACCTCGACACAGACATCAAACTACACCCATTTGATGAAGAGATAGATGCTGGCTGAAGCATACCCTTTTTTCACTTGAGATCACCTGGTTCCTATTTTTATCTGTGCAAGATATCTTTATCTTGTACCTCCGTGTACAAGACAAGCCACACACACACATATTATACCTCGACACAGGCATCAAACTACACCCATTTGATGAAGAGATAGAGGCTGGCTGTAGCATACCCTTTCTTCACTTGAGATCACCTGGTTCCTATTTTTATCTGTGCAAGATATAAAGGATCTAACACCGGTAAGAGGGCAAGACGGAAAAATCTCAGATACCCAAGGAAAAGATTGCTGGTCTCCAACGAGGCTCTGCCGAGTTGGAGACCAGTAGAAATCTTTCCCGCGGGTGTCTGAGATTTTTCCGTCTTGCCCTCTTACCAGTGTTTGATTCTTTGTCTCACTAATATTTCATTGAAAGTACAGTAGTTTCCTTCATGAGACACCCCATACATGAAATATGACGTGACATATTTTGACGTCATTGAAGAATGACGTCAAAGGTACGGAAAAGGACATCTAGAAATACGAAAAAATGAAAAAAAAAGACACAAATACATTTTTGTATATTTAATATGGTTGGATTCTGTATTTAAAAAAAAACAATGGTTAAATCCGTAATATATCTGTTATTCAGCTATCAGACAGGTATATAATGTGACATTCCCGGCTTAGAATGACATTTTGCGAAACGTAACATTTTTAAATGAAAAGTAGCGTGAAATTCTTATTTCACTCACGGGTTGAGACAAGGATATCTCACACAGCTAAAAATAGGAACTGTGCTGTCTCATTAGTGAGAAATCTTTATCTTGTACCTCCGTGTACAAGACAAGCCACACACACACAGATTACACCTCGACACAGGCATCAAACTACACCCATTTGATGAAGAGATAGAGGCTGGCTGAAGCATACCCTTTCTTCATTTGAGATCACCTGGTTCCTATTTTTATCTGTACAAGATATCTTTATCTTGTACCTCCGTGTACAAGACAAGCCACACACAGATTACACCTCGACACAGCCATCAACCTAACAACTTAAGTGGTGACCTAGTTATTAATTATTTATGTAGATGTAAATCTAATTACCATATAGTTGTGGCCCTTCAGTGAAACTGGGAACCAGTTGTTGGCCTTCGAATATAGTATGTCAGAGTTCATTATATATTTAATATATAATATGCATTATTTAAACTGGTAGAAAACAACTTTCTATTGGTTTCAATATTTCATCAATTTCAGATATCTTTTAAAACTTTTATACTATAGGGTTCTATGTTAAACAATTTCTTGTAATAATGGTATTTCATATTTCATGATCGGAAAATCTTATATTAAAAGGTTCTTTGTTAAACGATTTCTAATAGCGATGGTATTTCATTTCCCACGATCATACGATCATAAACTCTTATATTATAAGGTTCTTTGAGAAACAATTTCTAATAGCAATGGTATTTCATATTTCACAATCGACAGAAATACAATCTAAATTTCATAGAGAACATTTAAACCAAGTTTGAATCAGTTGGGTCAAGTAATTCTAAATTAAAGAGTAAAATGTGAAAAGTTCACAGATGGACAGATAACTGGTGCAAATTGATGACATTAGTTGATGTGGCCATGCTGTCAAGGTTACTTAATTTGTAACAGTCAAATTAAAGATTGATGTAAGTAATTTAAAATCTTCTGAGCATGATCCTGTTATAATGTATTATAATAAAGAGCAGAAGAATGATTTGTGTGTAGACAAAATAAATAGTTTGGACAATGTGGTTGTCATGTGTCATTAATATAATATGTTAACATAATTTCTATTTTAGAAACTGTCAAAAGTTTTTCACAAAACTGTTGTAGAAACTATAGGCTCATATGAGTAGAAACTATAGGCTCATATGAGTAGAAACACTATAGGCTCACATGAGTAGAAACTATAGGCTCACATGAGTAGAAACTATAGGCTCATATGAGTAGAAACTATAGGCTCATATGAGTAGAAACACTATAGACTCACATGAGTAGAAACTATAGGCTCATATGAGTAGAAACTATAGGCTCATATGAGTAGAAACTATAGGCTCATATGAGTAGAAACTATAGGCTCATATACTCAATAGACACAAGGATATTGGTACAAAATTGAATCTTCATATCACAATGCTGCCTCCTGCTAAATATGATTACATTTCCACAGCTAGTTCTGAAGGATACAGTGAAACATGTCTAAACCAAGCCAAATAGACAGGTGTTTGGTTTAAACAGATTAAATTAACCAAGATTTTCTTTATTGGGAGTTTATTTAAAATTGGTTTATAAAGGATTTTGGTTTATCCAGGTTTCAGTTTAGACCGGTTTATAAAGGATTTTGGTTTATCCAGGGTTCAGTTTAGACAGGTTTATAAAGGACTTTGGTTTATCCAGGGTTCAGTTTAGACAGGTATCACTGTACTTATTTATTATTTCATCCATTGCAAACTTAAGCAAAGGTTTGGACCCTATATACCCTGGCATCTTCCCATTGCAACCTAAGTAAAGGTTTGGACCCCATATACCCTGGCATCTTCCTATTGCAACCTTAAGTAAAGGTTTGGACCCCATATACCCTGGCATCTTCCCATTGCAACCTTAAGTAAAGGTTTGGACCCCATATACCCTGCTATCTTCCCATTGCAACCTAAGTAAAGGTTTGAACCCCATATACCCTGGCATCTCCCCATTGCAACCTTAAGTAAAGGTTTGGACCCCATATACCCTGGCATCTTCCCATTGCAACCTTAAGTAAAGGTTTGGACCCCATATACTCTGGCATCTTCCCATTGCAGCCTAAGTAAAGGTTTTGATCCCATATACCCTGGCATCTTCCCACCGCAGCCTAAGTAAAGGTTTGGACCCCATATACCCTGGCATCTTCCTATTGGATCCTAAGTAAAGGTTTGGACCCTATATACCCTGGCACCTTCCCATTGCAACCTTAAGTAAAGGTTTGGACCCCATATACCCTGGCATCTTCCCATTGCAGCCTAAGTAAAGGTTTGGACCCCATATACCCTGGCATCTTCCCATTGCAACCTTAAGTAAAGGTTTGGACCCTATATACCCTGGCATCTTCCCATTGCAGCCTAAGTAAAGGTTTGGACCCCATATACCCTGACATCTTCCCATTGCAACCTTAGGTAAAAGGTCTGGACCCCATATACCCTGGCATCTTCCCATTGCATCCTAAGTAAAGGTTTGGACCCTATATACCCTGACATCTTTTTCATTTGTATAAAGTAATGGTTTGGACCCCATATACCCTGGCTTCTTCCCATTGCAGCCTAAGTAAAGGTTTGGATCCCATATACCCTGGCACCTTCCCATTGCAACCTTAAGTAAAGGTTTGGACCCCATATACCCTGGCATCTTCTTCATTTGTATAAAGTAAAGGTTTGGACCCCATATACCCTGGCATCTTCTTCATTTGTATAAAGTAAAGGTTTGGACCCCATATACCCTAGCACCTTTAATTGTATATATCTGAATCTACATGAAGGATAAAATTCATGTGTACAAATCTAAATCTGTTTACAGGAAACGTCTCGTCCAAGTTAACGGTCAATATGGTTTCGTTGAGCAGATTTGTACGAGAAGATTAAAATGTGAAGAAGTTAATAATTCTTGACAACTGACGCCAAGAGATACTAAAAGTTCATTTGGCCTATGGCCAGGTGAGCTATGAAAAAAATATTTTATATTGGATTTACAAGGGCTTAACAATTGTTTTCCCTTGTATACTGTAATAAAGAACTAAGCTGGATGTAGCATGATACAACCGCAGCAAGTCAACAAGGGCTACCTTCTGCAACAGTTTTACAGCAATCAAGTTTAACTTGATAACCACAACTGATAGAGGAAATCAGCTGGAATACTACACAATCAAAATCAATTCAAAGAAAAAACACATTTTTTTCAAAATTAGAAGATTGATTGATTGATTTGATTTTTGGTGTTTAACGCCACTTTCAACAATATTTCAGCTATATCATGGCGACCAGTTTTAGTGGTGGAGGAAGCCGGAGTACCCGGAGAGAACCACCGACCATGGGCAAGCAACTGGTAAACTTTATCACTTGCGGTTGCGAGTCCAGTGTACCCTTTTTTGTAATTTACAAAGCCGGGCGCGAACCCACGCCGTATTGGTGATAGGCTTGTATGAGTTGTTAGATCCAGCAACCTAACTCATTGAGCCACCCGGGGCCCTTCAAAATTAGAAGAAAAAAATTGAGTATACCATCTACATATGTGAAAAGAGGAGAAACTTTCTTTATTGACTCATAAATAATTCATAAAGATGAGCATTTTTATAAAAAATGCATTTAAGTTGGATGAAAAATCAAAACGTTCAATTTTGGAAATTTGGTACTTTTTGGCCCATTTCGGTTGAGTTTCTCACATAGAAACTAAAAAAAAAACAAAAAACAAAAAAAACACATCAAAATTGGAAGTAAAATAAAAGTTCTATATATCTTCCAAATATGTGAAAATTCGAAATTTGGGCCCCACTTTAAACCACTTTTCAAAATGAAATAGATAAAACAAGATGTTGCATGCTACGTCGTGCTAAGAATACCCCCACTGGTTCATTTGTAAGTCGCACGGTAAACAGGAAGTAGATGTGCAGTAAACCTGGAAAGGGGAGACATGGTACAAGTCACCATGCCAAAGCCATATATCAAATATAAAATCATTTCTTCCAGTAGAAGCTGAGATAACTGTTACGAAAGTTTTCATTACAGCAAACATGAAAAATTCCAAGTCGCTCTGTAAACAGAAAGTAGATGTGCGGTAAACCTGGGAAGGGAGACACAGTACAAGTCACCATGCCAAAGCCATATATCAAATATAAAATCATTTCTTCCAGTAGAAGCTGAGATATCTGTTACGAAAGTGTGAACGGACGGACGGACAAGGTGATTGCAATATAGCCCCCTCTCTATGAGTGGGGGTATAAAAAGTTCAGTGTACAATCGAAAACCAACAAAGATGCACATTTGGCAAGAAAAACACATATAAAATGGATGAAAAACAAGATGAACTGAGAGCTAATGGGAAGTAGGAATCTGACGGGTCAAAAAACGCTTCCCATGATATGGGGTACCTATATCAAGCTTGTGACGAAATATCAGACTTCTGCCATCAATAGTTGCTGAGAAAAATGTGACGAAATATGAGCATATATGGTCAATGTGTATAAAAATCAACAAAGTCGGCAAACAGGAAGTAAGAATCTGATGGGTCCAAAAACACTTCCCACAATATGGGGTATCTTATATGAAGCTTGTGACCAAATATCAGATTTCTGCCATCAATAGTTGTTGAGAAAAATGTGCATATATGTTCAATGTGTATAAAAATCAACTAAGTCGGCAAACAGGAAGTAGGAATCTGACGGGTCCCAAAATGCTTCCCACAATATGGCATACCTATATGAAGCTTGTGACCAAATATCAGATTCCTGTCATCAATAGTTGCTTAGAAAAATGTGACGAAAAATGTGCATATATGTTAAATGTGTATAAAAGCCAACTGAGTTGGCAAACAGGAAGTAGGAATCTGATGGGTCCAAAAATGCTTTCCACGATATGGCATACCTATATGAAGCTTGTAACCAAATATCAGATTTCTGCTAACAACAGTTGCTGAGAAAAATGCGACGAAAAATATCATGTGACGGACGGAAGGACGAACGGACAGAAGGACAGACGTAAAAAAGTATACCCCCCCTCCTCCCCCTCCGGGGAGCAGGGGTATAATAAAAAGTTCAATTTTCAAAATCCCCCTTTCAATATCAAAATCAGTACTGTAACCAGAAAATGTGAAACTTTATTATGTAACTATTATCTCTATTGTTCTACTTATTCTAGAAAGGTAGTGTTGTTGAATATCACTAGTTTAATAACCAGATTTACCTTCGGAGAACCAGGTTAAAACTTAAACTTTAACTGTTGGGGACAGAAATCAAGTGTGCTACCAAGGACATTTTACACAGTTTAAAGGGACATAACTCAAATGATCTTTGTTGACAAAATATTTCAACTTAAATATTGCTTCAGTATAGTTTTGTTGAGTTTGCTTTTGAATGACTCCGTCGTGTCTTTAAAGTACATCATTCAAATCATTTTTATTTTAGGGTTCTGTGTTTAATCTACATCCTGCAGATTATGATAGCTGTCTTGGATTTCAAAATGACTCACAAAAAATATCTGTATATCGTCATCCAAGTAACATTCCTTCCAAGTTTAATTAATCAAATAGTTTCAGAGTAAGAGATTAATATGTGAAATATACAAAATTTTGTGACAGAGATACTGACAGGACGAAAACAATATGTCTCTCTTAGAACAGGGAAGACATTGTAAGATTTATCTGGATTAGTTAAGTCATAATGTATACTATTCCACAAGATACACATGATTGTATATGAAGCCTGTGGTCTAAAACAAAGTCCACCATTCCTGTCTTCACAGTCAAACTAATACTTGTATGTTTAATTCTACAGACAATAACATCACATATAAAAGTTTCACAAGATACACATGATTGTACATGAAGCCCAATGTCTAAAACAAAGTCTACCATTCCTGTCTTGATAGTCAAACTAATACTTGTATGTTGTTTCACAAGATACACATGACTGTACATGAAGCCCAATGTCTAAAACAAAGTCCACCATTCCTGTCTTGACAGTCAAATTAATACTTGTATGTTGTTTCACAAGATACACATGACTGTACATGAAGCCCAATGTCTAAAACAAAGTCTACCATTCCTGTCTTGACAGTCAAACTAATACTTGTATGTTGTTTCACAAGATACACATGACGGTACATGAAGCCCAATGTCTAAAACAAAGTCTACCATTCCTGTCTTGACAGTCAAACTAATACTTGTATGTTAAATTCTATACAGACAATATAATTCTGTTACATATCTTATACTCTTGTCAATCTAAGACACAAAACTCAATGTATGTTTATTCTATAGTACTAGTTCAATTCTTTTTCCAAGATTGGAAAATAATATAATAAATGTTCAATATTCTTTCTCTTTATCCTTCAGGGCCTTTATCAAGGCTAAGGACTTAAAAAAAACTTATCATTTGTAAAGGCCTGATGGCTCAAACAATGGTCAAGAGCAAGAATATTGAACATCTATTTTATTCTACAGGTTTAGTAATTCAGTAGTAGTTAGTCAGACAATTATATCTCTTAACACTGAGGGAAGAATCCAACACAATGTAAACAAAATTAAAAAAAGACCAGTCAATGACAGACAATACAGAATGATGTGTTTAATTTGTTGTATTTTTGACACTGGTAATATTTTAAGATGTGTATTGTACCTACTGCAATTATCATTAAAATCTCTACTAAAACCTGTTTTGGAAAAATAAAAAGGTTCCAAAGCATAAATGGCATCTTTGAAATATCCATTAATCCTGTTTTGACAGAGTTATCTCCCTTTCCCTGGTAACCATTTTAATTTCATATCATATATATTGTTGCCTTAAGATATTAGCATACTCTCTCAGTATTCAGTGGAATATAAAAAGTTCTTTGTAATTTCTAGTTTTTAAGGTTATGAATTAGGATAATGGTATTTAATACAACTATAAATATTGAAAAAAAAATCTGTGGAAAAATACAAAATAACAGATTATTAAGACATCCCTTACCTCAACAATTAGTTTCAATGAGTTTCTATTTACTATTGCAGCATAAAAGAAGCGAGCAAAATTCACAAATTTTGTTTTATTCTGGAAGAAGTGAACATATGACATAATGTCTTTATCATGACGTCTATACAGTACAGACATCATGTAAATTTATCTCCTGACACAATCTTCAACTTGTTGAAGGCAGTCAGTATTTGGTAGAAGTAGAAGATACTATGTAAGCTCAATTTGAGACAATAAAACTAGCGATTGACAGCAACAAATCTTGCAATACATTACAGTTACAGTGGAACTTGTGCAATCTGACACCAGAGTTTTCCGACATCCTATGACATCCGGCAAAAATATACGGTCCCAAAGTATTTCTGCTAACTAATATGAAACCTGACTATTCCAACATCCTGTACAATCTGACTCATTTCCCTGGTCCCATGGTGTGGGGATTAGAAAGGTTCCACTATATCTCCAAAGTATCACGATATAAGTGAGAACATACCTGGGACTGATACAAAGAACTTGACAGCATCACGATGTCCATGGAATGAAAGCTGTGCCTGTGCCATGGTACAGTAAGGTATAAAGCTACCAGGAGTAACACTATCAGTCTTGTTATCACTGTAGACACGTATAATACCACCAGGACGACCTCCACTACTTGCTGTAGATACTGTCTGTTTGTTACCTAGGAAACCAATACGATATTTTTATATGATACCAATAAAAAGTATGATTTAGTTGCGAATTGCATGGAAAGGGTGCCAGAGGTTGGAACTACCTTGCTTTTTTTCAGACAAATTTTTATGAATTATTAGGAAAAACTGGAAAAAAAAAAAGAATAAAGGAATACACTGGGTGCAGCATGATATGACCGCAGTAAGTCAGCAATGGCTTCCTCCTGCACAAGTTCTACTGCAAATTGAAAAACAGGGCTGTCATGGTTGTGGTCGCATTGTAGTTGGATTAATTACTACCTATGCAATCAGTGACTGTCACCACTAAAGTTGTGAGTTTTAATCATGCTCATGGCGAGATGTACGCAATACAACATTATGTGATTAAGTTTGTCAGTGAATTGAGGGAGGTTGGTGGTTTTGTCCGGGTACTCTGTTTTCCTCCATTAATAAAACTAGTGTTGAAAGTTCTTTCTTTATCAAACTTTATACAGAAGAAAGACAATTCTTATACAAAAAACAGAAAAGGGGGATAATTTGGTACTTTCTGCAACTAAAAAATGTTAGAATTTGAACTTACATTCTGATAAAGGCACAGAAATGACAACACCATTGCCTGTCCCTATCCATAATCTCTGACAAGATATCAACATGGATGTGATCCTCACAAACGAAAAACCAAGTTTTCCTGTCCCTATAAAAAAAAAATAATGAAAGCAAAATATGAAACAAATTTTTGTTTAGAAGCAAGTGCAATCAATTTTATATTTACTGACAATGTAGGTGTACATATGTATTGAGTTTATTGTTCCAAAATAACTGCCAAATTGTCTGTAAGAGCTGAAACAAGGAATATTTTAATAGATTTCAATGGTGTATTCATCACCTCAGTGCTCATACTGTTACTGTTTCTTTCTGTCGCTCTACATGAATCAGGTACAAGAAATGATTGATTAATTCCATGAATAAATAACACTGAAGTGGACTTGACCCCGTTTTTAGTACTGAAAATCACACAATGGCAGGGTAATATAAATATTTATTTATCTAAGTCTAATTGAAATAGCAAAAAATTTCTAAAACTGGATAAAGATACCAGAAAAATACAATATAACAATGAAAAAACTTTATAAATGTAATATAATAAAAAGTAAAATGCTCTGTGAAAACATGATAATAGAACCTACCTAACATTTTACTGACATACGGTTCTATGTCTACATCTTGGAGATGTTGATGTGTGTGAGAACGTGATCATACAACATATCTAACATTTTACTGACATACGGTTCTATGTCTACGTCTTGGAGATGTTGATGTGTGTGAGAATGTGATTATACAATATACCTAACATTTTACTGACATACAGTTCTATGTCTACATCTTGGAGATGTTGATGTGTGTGAGAA